>MU945059.1:0-15090 GCA_036418165.1 Cooperia oncophora | reverse complement strand
GCGATTGTCATGTTTTTTCCGCTTTTTTCTTTACTATCGAGTTACTCAGAAGCCTTGCAGTCTATATGCAAACCTCCTAATCACTATCTGTGATGGCGAATGATTCCGGGCTTTGCCTTTAATGGCACTCGGGCATCCCTAGCCTCCAGACTTTTTTTTCACACGCTCTGAAGTGGGGAAAGTATCACATTTCTGCATCTGCCACCAGGTTCTAACCTGGCAAGGAATGACTTCTCGCTGTGGTGTCCGAAACTATGCGCCCTGCTTTCTGCAGAGCCCATCCGTCGCCAAGCTCGTCGACAAAACCATATTTGTGACATCTTTATCCCTTCATGCGCAGTCTAAATTTCGCTGACAAAGGTGAGAGCACATGGATATTCTTACATCTGAACTCACGTGCTATCTTAGCGCGCATCATGTGTTCTACAAGACTTCGATCTTATGTCCAAAGTTTGACTAAAACACAGCTGTGAAAACCCAATAAACACGATTCAGAACAATGACGTAACCAAGATAAGATTGATAAGCTATCCACGTGAAACTTATGATAGGGAGGTTCATATCGCAATGATGCAGTCGCCGGAATCAGCATATCCTGATTTTCATTTGCTGTCATACCTAACATCTTCGGATTTCGTGAAAGACTTTGCTGAGGTTGTTCTTCTAATCAAGGTTAGTTCACATCTGTTTCATAGAATGCCTATGTTTTTTGCTCTCAGTGTGTCGGATAGCTTAAAGAGGCACGATCACCGTCACCACTTGTCTCTGCAACGTGTTCCAGTCGGCCAATCAGTGGGGTCTGTGCTTAATGGCTTGCTCGTTCAGGCCTCATTCATACTTTGAGTCTCTGCAGAAAAGGATATACGATGAAAGATCGGTATCTGAAACATGTTCAAGATACATTTGGACTTGACTCTTCTCAGATGTAACGTCAGGAGCCTCTTCCAAGTTGCGACGAAATGGAATATACGTTGCAATCGCGCTGACGAACACAGTATCCTCGCCAAAACTCAGCAAGCTCAACAAGGCGCTGCGCGTTGGCTCAGTGTACCAAGTCAACCCGTACTGTGATGTGGCATTGGGAGGTAACGCTCCACACAATAGATTCAGCGAAGCGCACTGATCGCAGCGCACTTGGATGCAGTTTATATTCACTTTTCCCTCACTACTCCATAAAGAATGATGGATTGAGTCTTTGCCGTTAGTCACTCCATTGTAAGATGAGGTACACATTCCACTACCACGGAGAATCGTGGTGGCCAGTTGAGTACGACCAGTGTGACCTATGCAATGACTTGCACAGGTCCGCCGAGCTAAAAGCAAGTGTTCTTATCCTCCCATGGAGAATTCGATGTCGAAGAGTAAAAGGCTCGGTTGGCCTGAGCGGGAGCCGATACCGGACCGCGTGGTAAGCGTACCACTTGACGCACCACTACGCTTCACCTACTATCCTGTGCTACCCCACCTCTCCTAGGTCGAAATCTTATCAGTAACGCTGATGATTCTTCACTTATTGTAGACTGCGTGGTACCTCACGACTTCGACGTAACTGACGTAACCGACGTAATCGGCGACAGTAGTTTGGATACTCATCATCTGACGTCGAAAACTTCTTTTACGTCCATTCTGCCACTTACGACAGTTATGTCGGGTATAGCGACTACGTCAGATTGATACGTATCTAGTCCTCTGTCGCTGATTACGTCGGTTACGTCGGCGTCAGCGGACCTTAGGCAGTGTCGACGAGCTCAGTACGTGTCAAGCGCACTGTCAATATTTATTCCGAATCTCCTATTCACAAGTTAGGCGGAGTCAAGCGAATAGTATGCAAACCTTGCGAAATCTCGAACCATTTATACTTTCCTCATTATTGCGCACTTTTTCTATCAGCTTATTTCCTGAGTCTCCATAGCCACAAAATAAACGCTGTCTCAGAGCTTCATGAAGAAGTGTTGCCACTAGGTGACCGGTTGCATTGTTTTCAATTGATAGTTCATGATACTCATCTACAGTTGTACCTCAGAGTAATGTGACATCAAGGCTGCGTCATTAGGCACCCCAAAAATGGTGTCCCTTTTCTAACAGACGTGAGTGCACATGGCATGCCGGTTCCTTGAGTGTTCCCCCATTACCGGTCAACACCCTTGCCATTTCCGTGTTTCGAGTGAAAACAGAGTATACGACTAAGCGGTGATCGGGAGTCCTTCTTTGGACCAGGGGACCGCTGCATAGCGGCAGATCTCTATCATCTGAGTACTCTCTCTCTCTCGCTAGCCCATTGTCTGCTTTTCTCTTCCGCGCTCAGCGCCTCTTTGCCGCATGTTCTTATAACGTTTAGGTTGTCTTACATCGAGCGCTTTCAATAGTTCCTTTGCTTTTTCCTTGCTGCTGAAATGCTTCGCATGTCAAAATATGCATTTGAACATCACTGACTGCGAGGTCCGCCTTCAAAGCACGCTAGTAATCCACTAAGTGATGAAGAAAAAGGCAGCAAAATTCATCCAAAGTACCCAACATAAGGGCTACTGCCGGACTGACGTGCAAAAGGCCAGGAAAGGGTGTAGTCGGAAACGTTCATACTTGCTGTTATCAGCTCTTTCCACTGTCATCTTACTCTCACCATTTGAAGTAGAGATAAGTAGCGGACAGCCGCACCACTAGCAACCCCTTAGAAATGGAAGTTGGATGTTGAATTGGGCAGTGGCTTCGTCGCGGGAGGGTCGCGCTTCCCGCGTGTATTTCAAGCTGCGAAAGCGGCAGCGATAAAACGAAAATCAGCAGCGTCGGTTACAGACTTTATGAATAGTGCATGGTCTTTCTACATGTTCGCTATATACAGGGCGGCCAAAAAATTCGCCCGAGGCACATATCAGTACAGGAGACGCAGCCCAGAGAGAAGATGGGGATACGAGTACCCGAGGTCCTCGATAAAGAAGCAGGCTCTCGTCCATCACCTTCATGTACACCCAAATATGACCACCATTTGTAATCGCAGCCGAACTGAAGAAGGTCTACGTAAACGTTACCTCCAAACAGCTGAGCGATTTCTTGTATCGAGTCACCCATGGATAGCTACCTGGAGACCGGCACTCTTGATCTGGAAGACCTCCAACATCGAGCAGCTCCGACAACGTCGCTACGGTCCAGGATATCATCTTCTATGCAGTCGCCAAGGCGCGGGTTGATGGTATGGACCGGAAGTTCCTGGAATGGGAAGACCGATATTTTCTTCGTGGACCTCCGGACTGAAAGTGAACGCTGACTGTTACATCGAACAGCTCGAGGAGAATATCCTGCCTTTATGTCGTCGCCTGTACCATCGTGAAAACTTCGTACTCTACAGAATTGGTTGTCAGCACATGGAACCGGAGCCTACTTGGAAGCGAAGTTTATTTATTTATTTGTGGACGCAGTGTCTCTGCGCTTAATAATTAGACAATCAACAAGAATGCAAAATACATCATACGAAGCACATCAAATGAAGTCAAAGCAATCCGGTTGAATTCAAAACAATCACCCGTCCGATGCAAGAACTCAGAAGACCTCTGAAATAACTGCCTGTTACACGAAAGTCCAGTGGACATCCGTTGCTCCTACTGTTAAGATCTAGGAAGGCCATTTTGAAAGCCAAACAAAGTTTGTTGAGTACCTGAAGAAGACGGAATATCCAAGTGTGCCACCTGATCAAAACCTGCCTCGATCACCGAGATCTCTGGATGGCGTTCGTCTAGAAGGCTGTGGCGCAGTTTCGTGATATGCTGTGTTGCTGGATTTGATGGTGGAAATGTCCTGTCAGAAGTTAATAAAGTGTAACTTATTTCGTCTTAAAAGTTGAGGAAAAAAGTGTTTTTCGGGTACCCTATACAATTACTATACACTATAAATATGGTTACATGTTGTTACCAGAAATCGATTGCCGAGAGCTTGAGAAGAATGTACTACACACGATATGAGCGTCGATTGTCAGCCGCTCAGAAGAAGGAAAGACCTGGTAGGTATTAGCAGGAGTAGCACCCATTTTCTCCGAAATGATTGCATTTTCTCTTATCACAACCTTCAGAGCTGCGCGCATCCGGTTGGTATCGACTGAATTTGGCCAAGACGTTTGATTTGCCACCACTCAAAGACGGGATAACAAGAGTAGATGGCAGCACACTGTCAGTTGAAGAATTCCGTGAAAAATACGAGATACCTCGTAAACCGTGCATAATCACTGGCCTCACAGACACATGGACTGCTCATGAGAATTGGAAGATTGATGTGAGCACTATGAATACTTGCCACCCCCACCATACCCCTCTACTGACTTTTCTTTTCAGAAACTTATTGAACTTTATGGTGACTCTTCGTTTAAATGCGGTGAAACTCTCGATGAGAAGCCAGTTTTCTTAAAATTCAAATATTATGGAGAGTACATGAAGAAAACTAGAGACGATAGCCCTCTATATATATTTGACGGAACCTTTGGAGAGGTTTGTGGCTTTTCCTTCCTATATTAAGAGGTTATGTAGTGACAATTAACACGCTTACGACTCGCGCGGTCTGAGGATCGAGTCGCGGGCTGGCCTCCTTTGATCAATCAAGCCCGCATCCCGTGAACGGTGAATTGAAGCCAGATTTGCCTAGGAGGATGGGAATACTGGCTAGCCCGCAAGTCATGGGACATTTCGCACTTCCGCAGCTTCACTAGTTCCGGTTTGCAGGTCTTCTCTGGTGGAATCTTAGAACACGCAGGTGGGGCAAGCTCGTCCGCCACCATGATAAAACCTGTCATATCTTGTGAGACTCTCTTGATGGCTAGTTACGTCGATGGGAAGAGGCAAAGGTGCAAAGTACCCCCCCCCCGTCGCCGAACGGGTCGCTCCATTCCTCCGTTACACATGATAAAAATCTTGTCAGACTTGGCCCTGCTGGAGTCTTCCTGTCTAAAAGTATGCCTGGACCAGTGACAGATACCATTAGTGGTAGTCGACTCCACTCTGAAGTGCAACTGGATTAGGCGCAAAATGATCCGAGCTGGTCATCTATATTTCCGAATTACAATGCATATTAATGCGAAATGTATGCGCGCTTGTCAATTAAGCGACGATCTAACAAAACGTATGCGAACGACTAAATAGGTGCCCCATTATTTCCGATTCGCAACCTAATTTCGATGTTCTTTGGTCACATAAAAAAGAGAAGCCTCCATTCAGGTGAGAAGGAGCGTCTTGCGTTTATCACAGCTGTAAATGGTTTAATAACTACCAGTCGGCTCGCCGGCTAACGCCCGCGCGCCTCCTTCTGATACGGCCCGGCTGCGCCGGGCATATTCTTTCACATATTTCAGACTCAACTGATTATCCGCCTTGTTGAATTCTGGTAACCGCACTTTTTTCCGGTGTCTGAACGTTACTCGTTGAGTTCATTTCACCGGATTCTTCGTCCGACTCCGCCCACCTCGAGCAGGCTCCGCCCACAATGTTTTTGCCCCACAGTCCTCACCGCGACCCTCTGCTGACCTTAATCCACTTTTTTTTTCCGGTGTGTGATGTGTTCTGGAACCGTTCTAGAGAAATTTTTGTCCGGCTCCGCCCACCTCGAGGCAGACTCCGCCCCCAATTTTTGTGCCCCACATTCTTCACCGACGACCCTCTGCTGAACTTAATCCACTTTTTCCGGTGTCTGGAGTGTTCTGGAACCGTTTCATTCGCCGATATTGTACATTGCTACACTGATGTTTTTTGCCGACTCTCCAAACACTCTCGCCAAGCTCGGGTTACTGAATTTCCGAAAAGTACCCGCCCACCTTAAGTACGTCACCCGCCCATTAGGAAGGAAGTGCTGGTAAGGAATGGACTCTGGCTGAATGTGAAGACTACTAAGTTCCTGGCTCCAAAGAATGCTCTGAGCCCATTGCAAACATCCCTGAGGAAACCATGGAAAGAGCGGAGGAATCCTGAGACTTGGGAAGCGATTAGCCTTCTAAAGTAGCGTGAGCCAACCCCGAACATACGTGGGATTGATGAAAGAGGTGGAGTGCACGTGTATCCTTAGGCGTCAGCCCGTGCTTCAGTGGGGCTAAATAACAGCAGATATGAATAGGTAATTAACCGCAATATTTAGTGCAGCGATCGCGCTGGTACCGCGTGCAATATAAACGAGTGAGGCGGGCCTAGTTATCACAGATGCTTCAGATCTACAGAACTGGTGCTAGTGGAATGAATCGACTGAGCAGAACCATAAAAGAGGAAGGACGGAAAATTCATGCCAGACATCCTATCTAAGCCAACAGAAAGCACGGAAAACAGACATTTGCGGTGGCTCGGCCCCAGTTGCCGAGAGGCTGGAATAGTAACCGCTCCGAAAAAAGCACTGGAATCAAGAAGCTCACGTGAAACTGTCCTGAGGAGCTTAAAGGCAGCGTCCGCGATCAACCAAAGTGAAAAAACCCTCCATTGAAAACGAACGCGGAGTTCGCAATCACAGCAGAAATCCCACTCTTGCGGCTCGAAATCGATTGGTTGACGAGGGCGGAGTCAACAGAGCCGGGCTGACGCCTCCTGTCCTGTTAATCCCGCCCCGACTGGTTGACAGTTATCAATGCTTGCTGGCATTGATATACGCTGAATTTCTAGGGTTCCTGAGCGACGTACGTGTATTGGAGAACTCACCAGAAGTTTGCGAAACTCGTCCACATGCCTTAAATTTCATAGGGTCTTATTTCACGCTCTTCACACCTTTTTCCTGCTTTTTTTTGATTAGTCTTCATTGGCCACCTGTTCTAGCAAATGTGACCCCTGAAACCTGCCAAAGTCCATCGCGGGCGCTGTCTTTCAACGGAAAGATCAGTGTAAAAGGGACCTCACAATAGCTGAGGCTATTGCTGGACTGTGAGAGAAGAAACAAGCGCGTCTAACGAGAAAAACGGAATCTGCGTTGATGCAAGGTTTAACGCTAGAGAGGAAGAGGAGAAGATGGTAAATCTATGTTTACAATAGGGCGCCTTCCATGTCATGCGCAGTCTTGTCGCAGAAAACCCAAAGAAGAGGTTTCCATGAAAGTCTAAATCTGACGAGGGTGACGAGACTTTTGTGAACGGCACACTGGCTTTTTTTTCTTACATCAGCTTGGATTCGAAGACGGGAACTCAGTGAATAAAGTAGAATGATAGAAGATGACTGACAGCCTGTCTGACTTACTGGAATTCAAAATCTTACTGAACTACAGTCCCTAATCCATGCGGACACGGCTGTGCGTGGCAGTGCGGCTGTCATTTGTTGCGGGTTTGGCAAAACGTTCTGCATTAGTGTTTTGAAGGCGGCGCAAGGCATTTCTGTAATACAGTCCTTACGTATTCACTGCGTTTTGCTACCGACTTTTGTCGCATAACGCTTGCCACGGCAATAAATGCTGAGAACGGCTTCAACAGTGTGCGCACTCATCCGCGGCACCCCACCGGGTCCCGCAAATGATGATGGACTGTAATATCTCTGTATCAAAAAATGTGATTTCACTCAACGATCCTCATACCACACCAAAATAGTGTGTTAATTAAGGCAAAAAATTCAATCTTTGCTTTGGCTCAACCCTGATTACCGTGACTGTGGCAATCCTTTCGCTGACTAGTGGCAATAAGAAGAATCGCGGTTGTAAGGCGAGGGGTGGTCCACTGGCCCGTTCGGACCGGGTCCCTAGTAGCTCGCAGTCAAGCCTATCCCTCGAAAGGGATATTTGCGATGACTGCCGCCATCGCAAGCTTATCAGCAATGCCTAATAGGGGATTTGTTGTCAAGAAACTTCCCGAAACTCATAATTCCGATTTGTGAGGGCAGCTTCCGTCTATTTGGTCATGCGCGATTAGTCACGCGGGATGTCGCTTTGTGCAAAATCATGTGACATTATCACTTGTGCTTCTCGGTCAATTCAACGTTCTGAACCTCGTATCATGTCCTGGCTCCGAGGCCAGTCCATTGTTCATCTGCTATGCGACTGTCTCCGCAATTGCAGGGCGTTTTGCTCAAAGCTGCACGGGATAGGGCTGTAGGTAGTGTGGGCCGCCAGCGCCGTCTCCAATACTCCCGCCCGCGCCACGCTGTCAGGAGGCAGCAACTTGCGGTCTGATACCAAGAGTCCCCGCAGAGAAACAGGCACTTACCATTAGCGGAAATAGAACAACACTGAAGTGAGACACATCGGCTGTCGAAGCATGTTAAGCAGCGCCGCAGCTCGCGCAAAGTCTGTAACGAACGACACCCGATACACAGTCCCATCCCCCCAGTCGCGCTTGCCGTGCATTTGACAAGAGAAAGTGCACCGGCACTTGACTGCAGTTGCGGGCCCATTTCTCCCAAGAGCAGAAACCCATTCTCCAAGAGCAGGACAAGGACCAGGATCCATGGGGTGAATGAACGGCTTTCAAAGCACCATGGCACGATATTTGGTTGGGCGGAGTTTCCGCCTACTTCAGTGGCACATCTCTTCTCTCCAGTTGATCTGAGAAGGGACCTGAGTAAAGCAGAAGAGCCCAATTCTCTACCACGAAATGCTCCTTTGGAATCGACGCTTACAACTTCCAGGTGGATCGTTATTGGACCAGCTCGCTTAGGGACCAACATCTATATCGACCCACTGGAACAAGTCGTGGAATGCTCTGATTCATGGTCATAAAAGGTATGCTAGGTGTACTTTTCTGTGAAAAATGGAATAATGTTTTGCTATCTGTTTTTGATTCTTTCGGTGAGCGTCTCAGCATCTGGTTGTGACTCAGCTGTTTTAGATGGGTTCTCATTCACCCGGATGCGCCAGGAGATCTCGTGAGAATTCCGAAGGATCAACGGGGGATTCATCCCAAGGAGGCTGTCACATGGTTTTCTACAGTATACAAGCGTATATGTGAAGGAGACTGGCCTTTTGAGAAGTATCCCGTCATAGAATGCCGACAAGGTCCTGGCGAAACAATATTTGTACCATGCGGTAAGCAACAGCTAAAATAGAGAATGACAAGTTTCTTTAACGGTAAACGCATGAACGCTGGATGATCCTTCCCGCTTGCACCGCTGATGGAGGCAACCTCCGACTGATGAAGATTGTTGTATGCAACCGTAATTATTGTTCCCTCTAACACGTTGAAATGGCTGCTCACATTCGTCGCTTTATCCTGTATGTCCCCGAAAAGACGCTTCTTTAAGTACTGACCTTTTTTTAAAGGCAGTCGGCACGATAAATCCCTAAGACGAGTAGGATTAATGCGCCTGGCAGGAGAATTCCGCACCCCTGGGCAGGCGCTGCGTAGCGCCTTTTCCAAGGAAGGTACCCTTATAAGGCCCTATCAAGCTGCAACATACCGACCCGGACGCCCACCGCGCCCGCCCGCCCACAAATGGACGACCGTACCTGATGCTCGTATTGCTTCATTTGAGAAGGAACTGACATGAAACTGCTGCCGTGATGGATATATGAATACATACGTGCAAACTTAAAGAACCATCCTAAATCCCGCCGTAGGAAATTACAATCGGCAAGATGCTACGGGATAATCGTCGCGAAATCACTTTTTGAGGCCTTTAAGAAAGTAGGGCTTCGGCAGGTTTTTTGGACTATTTCACTTCGCTTTTCGCCATTCACGTCGTACGTGTTCTCATCCACTACATGGCACGGGGCGCTACACCACTGTTTGGGAGCCGAGTACTAATTTATGGCAAAAGGTTTGCGAGTAAAAAAGTAGGATAAAGCGGAATCTTCCGGTATTGGGTCCATGCCGTTTGGGGAGAGAATTAAGTTTGCAGCTGGGCAGTGACCTGTCACTCTCTCCGGTCACGGGAACGGCGGGATGGGGGAGTGAACCCTTAGGTGTCAACCGCCGGTACCCGCCTCGCGTTTCGACGGATGCCGCCCGCTAACCTGGATGCCACGCGGAACATCCAATAAGCTGGACCTCTTCATCGAACGCGTCGCTCCTCCCACGACTACTTCAGCTGCTACTAAGGATTCTGCTGCAAGAGATGGAAGACTTATTTGATGTGCTGGTGCAATATGAATGTTAACGGTCGTATGATATGCTGCGACCGTTACTAATAAGTCTTGTTGGCTGCTTGATGAGGCAGTGTCGAATGAGGGTTGGGTTTAGGCAGTAGCCTTGAAAACGGATAAGCGACAATAGTTGGTGGGAAACAAACTTATAGCGATCATACTGATACAGTCTATTTTGGCCTGTCGGAACCTAGCGTAGGATGTCTGCTCATTCCATGCCAAACAGCGAGTGCAATCGCTTTGCTGAGGTGAATGCACGCTAATTCTGCTCCCAGTGCATGGTTTTCATGTAAGTTTTCAAATGATGTTAGTATATTCCACCGTGTGAAAATGGCGTTGCTTACTTAACTGCTTGAGAGTCACTTTTTTCAACAGGCGTGTGCATGCTGCGTTATCCAATGAGCGAAAGAACATAGAGCAGTCACACAGAACTTTTGCTCACCTGCCAATTTCATGTACGTGTATCCTACAGTGCTGAAGCAGAAGCCATGTATCGCTCAATTATTTCACGAAAGGTATAGTTTATAGTGTTGTTACAGTTGGTGTATCGACATACATCCGAACTCATTTTTTGGCGGTTAGGTGTAATCCTGGATTCTGACTCCATGTAGCTCAGTCTCAGATGGTGTCCTGATCAGGCTGTTTAGATCGTAGAAGTGAAACATTCTTAATCTCCAGGGGACTAGCCAGGCGGGTTTTGGGTGTCATTGAAGCCCGTGAATTGGACGGACTTAGGAGAGAGAGGGTGTTGAGGTCCAGGAAAAAATCACTCTCATGCACATTTCTGAAGATAAATCTCTCTCAGTCGCTGTGGGCAGTGTCTAGACGATGGGATACGTCTCAGGAGGGATGGTTTAGGCACTGACGACAAACCCGTTTTCCCACTAGCTGTAGAAACGATGGAAAGCGAAGATCATTCCTATCGCATGTGAATCGTCGTTTCTAGCGAGCGCGTCGCTTACTCTCTCAACTGGTGGAGAAGCGACTCGACTGAGGCCGAATCCCGTCTCCCCATCCGGTCATCAGCAGCAGACAGGGACCGTGATTCTTTTTCCAGGTTGATTCAGCCAATACGCGGTCTGATTTCGCTTGAGCAAAGTCAGAAGGTTATTGTTGGATCCGAAAACGCGATCAATTGATACGTAGCGGAATGTTTAGCATCCGGCAGGTGGTACATGTGGAAGTGGATTAGTGAAGACCTGACGTCGGCGATGAAGGAGAAAGAGAAGTATAGAGAGCGCGGTCTGGGGTTGATCATTAAGTGGTTGAGCATGTGGACAGGAAAGAGAGGTCATATTTATCACTTTGTGATTGGAGAAGAACAGGGTAAAGCATAGTGTCGTGTAGCAGAACAATAATGTTAGCGTTATATACTGCGAAGATATCTGATATCAGGGTGGAGTGGGTGCTTGAGGCGGAATGAGACTAGTACCAGAAAATCAGTTCAGAGAAAGATCTGAGAAAAAGGGCATGTGTCTTTCGCAAAAGGAGAGCTTTGAAGCGAATTCGAATGATGAACCGCCCTTATTGTAGTGAGAGGGGAGGAGCAAGGAGAGGTGGCAATGAATGAGGAAGAGAGGGTGGGCTGTGGTTATGGGATCGTGTGGAAAACTGGAAATTGATGGTGGGGGGCAGAGGTTGGGGAGGAGGTGGGTATGATGAGAGCGACGGAGGACGGGAGGCTGGGAGTATGCGCGCGGAGGGATGAGCAAGTAGAGATGGAAGCGTGAATATAGGTAGGGCTGAGAGGGGGGCTGGGGGAGGAGTGTATCCGCATTGCCATCTCCTCCAAAACAGTGGTTGCGTTCCCAGTGGCAATAATGGTCGGTGCAAAATGGGAACCGAACGCCGATGGGACAGATCACTGCTTTTTACTCAAGCAATCTTTTCATATTTACTCTACTTCCTGTGTCCAAAGAGACTCTCGGTCGGTCTGGTTGGAAGCTGATTTGGGATTCGGTCGCCTGGATGGAAGGTGACCTGAGATTTGACCTTCGGACCTATCAGAAATAATATACCATTTCTGAAACATTCGTGCAATAATAATCCTGTAATTTGGAAAGGGTATGCTAGCACTCGCTGTAAAATTCAAGCACCTTGTCGAATATTCGCATAAGGGTTTCTTTTGGCAAAAAACTCCTTGAATCTTAGTGAGCACGGTGAAGTCGAAGTATTCGAAGATGAGGATTATGGGTGCGAGACGGCCGATGAAATAGGGGAGTTCGAAAAGACTGAGGAAGTTGCAGTGAATGCAACAGGAGGCGAAGTGGAGTCCATCACGTCAACAGATCTAGAGGAAACTGAGGGTGACATTCTTTCAAGTGATACTGATGATGAAGCAGAAGAGTCCTCAGAAGATGACGACGATTCTAATGAAGAAAATGAGGAAGGTGATGAATTTGAAGAAGTAGAAGAAGATGAGGATGTAATTCAAACGATGCCAATGAGGTTTGTTATACTGCTACCACCTCCGTATTAGTCTATGAATCCGAACTACTTTCTTCGATCCAGCTTCACGATATGAAACAAAACTACTAGCCTTTTCAGTGGTCTCAATGGAGTAAAGCGCCGTGCCCAAGAAGAAGCTCAGGGAAGATGATTTCTAGATGCCACAAACTCTTATCCTTCTTCTTTTCTCCCCAACTACTTTTCTTTGTGTTTCCGAGCTCATCTACTGTAATTGTTTTTCAACTACGATCGACATTTATATCGATTTCCACGATAGCATCAGCGTTTCCTTGTTTTGATGTCTATGTAATAAAGTTTAAGAAGACAACAGCTCACAGACAAATGAACTATCGCCGAGGGGCATTTTGACTCCATACAGCGGACGGCAACACTGGTGAGCTTTTATTGTTTTATGAGCTCCTTGACAAGAAAAGAAAACCGATGAGGCTCCGGGACAGCACAATTTTAAGAAAAAAAAACGCTTGCCTACAAATTTTGCCGCCGAGGGTCTGCGCAAGGTGTGCTACCACCGTTTTTGGCGAATCTCGCCGTTTGAAAGGAAAAGTGGTTTCCTTCCAAAGGGTCGAAAGGAAATGGTTCACTGAATGATACACTAAATCGAATGCTAGAAGCCAATGTAAAGCGCGTCCCTAGACTGCTACGAGCCGCATAGTAGCGGTTTCTAGGCTGAAACGGCAAGCGGGAACCTCAGATCAACAGCGACGTCTTCTTGGCTTGTTTGTAGCTGTAACTGAGGTGGGAGCAACATGTGAGATGAACAAAATCATCTTCCATCAGGACAAGGCGCCTTCATATCACTAACGGCATGTCATCGAATCCTTTTCTTATGGAGACTGGAAACTAGCTCTTCTTCCGCTATTTTACCACGTCAACCATTAGTTTGAAAACTGGCATAGAAATGACGTCGGTTCTCTGAACATGCTTTACTCGCCAGCTTCACTCTAAATGCGCTCCACATCCTGGAGACAGGGAAGCCATGACTGCGCCCTTACCGGGCGATACCTTTTTTGTGAGCCGTTTCCATTCGAAGCATTGCCAGTGGCAACTGTCCTACTTGCGCTGAATAAAGGCACTATTCTAATTGTTCCAAAATGACCAAAAAAGTGTAGCCTCCTCCAAATTCATGATAATGCCGCGCCCTCCCCACCTCTGGGATATGTACTGCACAAGCAGCCCTGCAAACGCTAGGGTGTGTGAAGGGATGTGGGCAGGAGCACTACTAAGGCGGCCTTTCCAGCAATGATGATATTTGGAGTTCGCAACCATAGGCTGGAGGGGCTGATCTGGTTGCAATCCAATCACGCCCCGTCACACCCCCTATTGTTTGCAAGGATCATGACAGCAAGTTCTTTGGATCCGCCATTTTTTTCACAGTAGTAGGGAATTTACTGAGAAACGCTTACACAGTATTATGGGTGCAGTTATGTACAAATCAATCGGTACGTAATGAGTTCGCCAAAACCAAGCTCTCTCGAAGGTGTGAACTTTCCCGTTGTTCCCGCGGTAGTGTTTGCACAGAACTCCGTCGATAGGAACGTAACGTGCGTAAAGAACCGCGAACGTCTGCAGAATTGCTTCTCGTATAGACACTTAATCGTTGACCCAAACTGCTCTGCGACAACTGAAAAACAGAGATCTTGTGAGAATATGAAGTTGAAATAAATGGCTTGACCGCTGTGACGTTCAACTGGTGATTCTCTATGTATGCGAAGAGGAAGGATTGAGACATTGAAAGAGCACTACTGGTTACAGGACTGAGAATCATTACTCCCTCTTAAAGGCAGCTGGCACGATAATTCGGTACTCGGCCTAAAATGCTAGCAGAGTGCTATATATAGTAGGAAAATGGCGAAAAAACGAAGTGAAACGGTCGAAAACTGCGAAGGAAAGCCTTCGTTCTTAAAAAGCAATTTCGGACGAGTTTCCCGTAGGCATATTGTCAATAACCGCTACGGTAGGTACGGTGCATGTATGTACTCATATATCCATGCAGCACCGCAGCCGCTTCATACCAATGCCTTCGCTTCATATTTTACTTAGCAAATGAAGCAATACGAGCATCAGGTACGGTCGTCCATTTGTGGGCGGGCGGGCGTGGTGGGCGTTCGGGTCGGTATGTTGTAGCTTGATAGGGCCTTATAAGGGTACCTTCCTTGGAAAAGGCGCTACGCAGCGCCTGCTCAGGGTCGCGGAATTCCGTCCTGCCAGGCGTATTAATCCTACTCGTCTTTAGGGATTTATCGTGCCAATGCCTTTAAAGGCAGTTGGCACGATAAACCCTATACAGAGTAGGATTAATACGCCTGGCAGGACGGAATTCCGCGACCCTGAGCAGGCGCTGCATAGCGGCTTCTCCAAGGAAGGTGCCCTTATAAGGGCCCTATCAAGCCACAACATTACGTCCCAAACGCCCGCCACGCCCGCCCGCCCACAAATGGACGACCGTTCCTGACGTATTCATTCATTTGCTAAGCAAATTATGAAGCGAAGGGATTGGTATGAAGCGGCCGTGATGCTGCATGCATATATGGGTACACATATGCAGCCGTATCTTCGGTAGCGGTGATTGGCAAGATGCGTACGGGAAACTCGTCCGAAATCGATTTTCAA
>MU945056.1:0-10333 GCA_036418165.1 Cooperia oncophora | reverse complement strand
CATCGCGCGCGATGCTGAGTCCGCAGTTACGACCCTTCTCTGCAGTGTGGTATATAGAGTGTACCTTAGCACGAAAACTATACTGTAAAAAATGAAAGACGCCTGTATCGATCAATTAGATAATCCTCATGATAATCAATCAGCGACCAGAGATCACTGATAAGACGATACCGCAAAGATCAGAGGCAGACTTCGGTCGGCTAATCCCAGTGGCGCGCCTAATCAATCACTGATAAGTTTCGGTTTTCTTCGTCGTAGTTTCAGTACACTACAGGGACCCTACAGCACTTCCCTGTTTCTGCAATTTTTGCAAAATTACTGACTCATTCCTTAACCTATCATTGAATCACATTTTCATCCGTTTAGGTAGTAAACAAGAGTAGAACAAAACAACCTAAAATAAGAAACAAATGCAGAAAACCAGAATATTCATGAGGACGTGAAAGGGGACGAGATAGAAATCCAAAATGTTTGGAAGTAGGTCAGGGTTGTTACCCAACCTTACGCCCAAAAACCATAATCGAAATCGAAAAGGGTAAAATCAATAAATATTTTAGGATACTACTATGGTGACCAATAGTAGTATCCTAAAATAACCAATTTTACTTCTATTCGAATGCCACGACGATTTCGAATAGAAGTAAAACGCATGGCGCAGAGAAAATAGGTATCCGAAAACTCTAGCTTTCACTGTTTCCTCGCATTCCACAAGCTTTGCATAGCAATAAAGTAGGGTTGCGCAGATGTGAGTGTGCGTGACCTCACCCGATCAGGTAACTTACGCTATTTGCAGCTCTGAAGACTAATTTTTGTAAGGTATTGCGACGGATTCGAAAAAAACTATACTGCACTTAAAAAAATACAGCGAGAAATAATAGTTTTGACGGCGCTTAAGTCTTAAAAATAACAATCGTGCAACTTGATCGATAATCGTGCAAACCATCCATTCCATGAAGAGAACTCGCTGAGGATTTTACGAGGAAGGGGAGCGATCTCCAAAGTAAGTTAAATGCGTGGCGCATAGAAAAGAGGGGTAGGTAGACAGAGAAGGGTGTGTAAAAAAGTTTATAGTGCTACATAAATTCCATAAACCTTTGATGGGCCAAAGAATTCAGAGTGAAAGACAAAGTTCAACTGTGCTCGCAAGCTACTAGTCTTAAAAAAAACTCGAAAAAATACTCTAGAAACCCTCAGGCATGTTTCTACGCGCTCCTCCCACCAGGTTTTTTAGAAGCAAAGATGGGGTAGTGGTAAGTAGCGGGACCCTCACTTGTGGGTCTGTGGATCGACTTCCACACGAAATGAGCAATATACGAAATGAGCATTTTTTAATATATAGAGGTCCCCCCCCCCCGCTATCGACTACTACCAAGCTGATTTTGAAAACAGAAAGCGCAGCACTGTAACTCAGATACTTATTAGATGCCACGACGATTTTCGAATAGAAGTGAAAAGCATGGCGCATAGAAAATAGGAGTGCGCAAACTCTAGCCCTCACTGTTTACTCTCATTCTACAAGCTTTGCATAACCCCACTTTGCAAAACGGTTCAAGTCCGATTTCGAGGAAGCATCGCGTTGACAAAACTCGGAGATTCTTCTAGGGGACACTTGACTCGAAAGAGAAATGAAATGAAATGAAAGAAAAGAGAGTCAATTACAAGTAGATAACAAATGAGTCAGAAATAGGAAAGAGGAAGAATAATAATAAGAAAATCAATGGTAAAAATGAATCACCCGTTGGATCAATAGAGTTGTAAACAGGGCCCTTCCGCTAGGGGGAATTTTCGGAAATACGACCGCCCCGAATTTCCTATTTTGTCCACCCCTTTCCATGCAACCATCCTACCGACCATCTTGCCAACTCTTCCCAACTTCTTACCACTTTAATATTTCAATTGAAATTTTTCGTCAATATTTCAATTTTCCATAAAAGTTTGCCGTCCGCCGAAGGGTGAGGGGAGGTAGCCACCAAGCAACTACTATTTTTAGCAACCGAAAATAGTTGTTGCGTGCACGAGTGAGTACCCCCCCCCCCATTACCCCATTGGAACCTCCCAACGATGTAGATAGCGTGCGTGATAAAAGAAAAATCAACTATTGAAAAAAATTCACGTCAATTACGAGCTCCTCCCTCCAGTGACCAAATACGACCCCCACTGAGATTCCCTAACGCACCACGTGTCCCGCTTTTAAAGCATCTCTGTCGGAGTAATCCAGTGATAGATCATCTCAAAATTCTGTCTAAATATCAATTACATTAAATATTGAGAAACAATTGAAGACCGGACAATTGCGAAGACAAAATAACAGATAAATAATAAACAAAAAATAGATCAAACAAAACACCCAAAAAAACGAAATTCAGGAGGCCAGAGCTATTGGGAAGAGTTTGCAGCTTTCCTGTGACACCACAAAATGCCTTCCCTCTTCTTCCCCCCCCCACCCGCCTCAACAGAAAATAAACTGCTGAATATTGGTCTAAATGGTCTATATGAACAGAAGAAGTCTGGTCATTGATAACAGCTGATATTGACATTGTGGAAGTTTTTTCGAGCGGTCATCAAATGGAACGACTTTCTGGAGCAATGAATTAGACGACCTAATTAGCTACTCGATCAATAGACTTACAGGTGGTTGAAGGTTTCCGATCGATCAATTACTAATTGATGGGTAAAGGAATCCCATCATGTACATTTAAACTACTATAATAGTTGTATAATACCATAGCTGAACTTTAACTGCGATTTACTTTGAACTTTCGGCGTAGTTCGGTTTGGGGGGGGGGACATATTGCACTTTTGCTACTCCCCATCGTCGTGTCGAGCCATCAAGTGGAGATCTGTGAAATCCTGTGAAGCTATGAAGTAGTACTGGTCAAGTTTGTGGAGACTACTTATCAACTCTTGTAAAGCAATGAGCACGACGAATTAGCGAAGGTGCTACATGTCCCCCCCCCTCAAGCCAAACTGCGCCGGACTTCGCCAGAAACTATTAGGTGCAGTAAATGAATAGACAAACACTCAATAGAAGGTAAATACAGATGGATTAACGATCGATCGATATCGATCCAATTAGAGGCCTAAGTTTTCACAGTGAGGGACAGCCATTGAAAAGGTCAGCCTTCGCGAAGTTTTTCGTGTTTTGTTTTTCGAGAGGTCCATTGGACCTTTATTGACCGCTTATCGATCGGTCTGAGAATGACTTAAAGACAGCCCCCGCGCTCGAGTAGTACATGGTCGTCCTTCCTTGTGCAAGTAGTACAGCCCCCAAGCTAGAGACTGTCCCACTCTATTCGACTCCACAGTGAGCGGGGAGCGAGCTACAGCCGCTCAAAGTTCTAGTTCTAACGCCTGCTCAGTTGGACCGCCTTACTTGCTAGATGCCCTCCGACGAGGCCACTCAGTTGTTCTTAGTTGGGGCGGCGGGCATTAATCGGAATTGCATCTCCTTTTTGCTGACCGCACTCGTGCCCATGGATAATTCTGCTCTCCTTTATTACAGTTTACTCATGGGGGCATATACATTCAACTCAACCCATTTCGCGAGGTGAAACGCGTAAAAATCACGAGTGACGCAATTTTCGTGGTGCAAAAGCTCGACGCACTTCAGTGCACTAAAATGTGCGCTACCGTAACCCAAAATTCGGACACCGAGTTTTTAAAATTTCTTTTTCCTTCCAAGAGTTTTTCCTCTGCGTTTTTGTTGTTTTTTTTGTATTCTTTTTTTGCACTGGATGATATCAACTTTTGCGAGATGTGATAGAGAGATTTGTGAGCTAGGGGTTGCACAGAGACCGCAGGGAGGTGTGACTATGAGGGAGCGATTTTGTTTATGTTGTTCTGGAGGACGCTTCTTGCTTGTTTTCTTCTTTGGGAGATTACTTATCAGCTACTGTTTCATAATTGAAAAGCAACTATCCAAGACACTTTTATCGCGGGAGCTGTCTTTAAGACAGCAATGATAGTTAAAATGGAATTCGATGGAATTTCGCAGAAAACTAATCAGAAATCATTCCAGTCGAACAATTAAAACTACGCCACTGTAGGAGATTACAATCCGGTTGTGCATCTATCAAGGACAGACAGGCTGTTCAAATTAGCAAAAAATGACCTTTCATGAGTTAAAATCGATTTTTGGAAGCATTGTCGAGAACCATATTGACAAATTGACTTTCCTCAGCGCTACCTGTACTCAGAGGGGTTAAGGTGTTCTCAAGGCTGGCCGCTAACTAAGGGAAATACCGTTCTAGTCGTCGATTATCGATTATCTGTTGAACATGATCGATTACTTATAGAAGTCTCGTCCGAGTCAGAGAAAAAAGGGGTAGAAAGACTTTGTTCCCTCCCCCCCCTCACATCCAGTAATTAGCAATAATGCTTATAAAATAGAGGTAATATTCATAGCTAAGAGTAGGTAAGATTCCATGAGGCAACCATTAGAAAAATCAAGATAGTCTGCACTGGGATATTAAGCTACGGAAAGAAAAAGAGGAAAGGAAAAACAAAAAAATAGATATGAAAAATGGCAAAAATAAGGGATGACGAGAGAGGAACGATAAACAGAGGTTTTGGAGCGTCTAACGGCTAGACCGGTCTCATGCCGTTCGCATTAAGGCAGCGCAAGGGTCATCAAGAGGTTATGCAGAGTGACGGATAAGAGCTGAAGAGCGAGAGACAGAGAGCGTGTGAGAGAACAGGTGGGAAAATCTGGGCGGACGCAAACAAATGAAGGGGTTCCCAGTGTCAAGCCCTAGTTACTTACATGTTATACATATAACTACTTGTAAGTTATGACTGTTGAGCTATAATAACACGCACAATTTGAACATTAAAGGCAGTTGGCACGATAATTTTGTACTCGGCCTAAAATGCTAGCAGGGCGCTATATAGTGGGAAATGGCGAAAAACGAAGTGAAACGGTCAAAAACCTGCGAAGAAAAACCTTTTTTCTTCATGACTCAGAGAGCAATTTCGGACGAGTTTCCGTAGGCATCTTGCCAATAACCGCTACGGTAGGTACGCTCTGCACGTATGCACTCATATATCCATGCAGCACCGCAGCCGCTTCATGTCAATCCCTTCGCTTCATATTTTACTTCGCAAATGAAGCGATACGAGCATCAGGTAGTCGGTCGTCCATGTGTGGGCGGGGCGGACGTGGAGGGCGTTCGGGTCGGTATGTTGTAGCTTGATAGGGCCTTATAAGGGTACTTTCCTTGGAAAAGGCGCTACGCAGCCTGCTCAGGGTCGCGGAATTCCGTCCTGCCAGGAGTTCTAATCCTACTCGTCTAGGGAGTTATCATGCCAACTGCCTTTAAACATAACCTTAGGTTCGACTTGGAAGGGCATTTTGTAGTAACTGTAAGGAACAGAGGATAGGTTGGATTTTAAAAATTTTGAGGCTTGATTAATCCTTCTTCGATATGAGCGGCAGATTCCATTTCCTTTCGAAACTGTAATGAATTTTCACAGCGGTACTGCCAATGTACAGAACTGTGTTGTTATTCTCCCATCATGAACCTGATACCAACTCACGGGCGAGCCCAAGGAATGGAAGATTTTCTTGGCTTGGGCGAGAGCCGATCCGGTATTTGAGTCTCGGGGTGTATGAGCGGGAAGCCACACCATTTGTGACTACACTACAGATCTTCCCCTTTTTTATAGTAAATTAGATATAAACTACTTGTTAACAATCGGAAGCCTCAAATCTGTTTCACAGGAGAAGATAGACGAGAAAACGAAAAGACATATCGGCATGAATCTCTCCTAACGATGTCATGTATGCCATGTATTTCTCTCCCCCTGGGATTTGTATGGGCATTTGAATGCTTATCTGGCTTACTCGGTCGCTCGTACGGGTCGGGCGATCTTCTTATTCTCTTATTTTCCTTGGGGGATTTGGTGCAAACTCATCAACCTTGCATTCATGAAAAGGCTCGGTTTTCCTAGCGTTTTTTGGCTTACCAGGCGTCACACGGCGCTTTTTAGCCTAAGCTCTACCGCAGTCCCTGAGTCTACCATGGGCTACTGAGAAATTCTCAACGATTAGTTCACAGAAGACCACCATTCCTTTCTGATACGCCTTTTCCTTTTCCGTATACCAGTACTGGAGATTGTCCACGATTTCCTTCGGATCAGCGAATGAGCTTCTACAGATTCTACTTTACCAATTCACCATTTTACATTAATAAATGAAGTTCAGTTCTACAAAGGCATACAGAAGATCAAAATTCATTTGCTCACCTAGTAATTATTGCTGATAATTCTAAGTTTTTATTGAGCACTACTACTATTTATTACCGAGTATCGTTATTTATCACCATTTATCAGTGACTCTGCTTTGATCTTATCATTTTAACGCTGTTTTGCGAGTATCCTGACACTGAGATATGGTGGTTCGCTCTGCATTGCTACTACCAGCGAATCGAGAAGGGAATGGAACGTCGCGGAAAATGAGGTATGGCCGTTTCCACTTTATCAACTACGTGCTCTGTACCACTATGTACTTGGTGGTAATCACTACTTGGTGGTAATTTTGCTTTTTCTTTCTTTTGTATCACTACTTATACAACACTGGCTTAACTCTTGATGTTATCTGTCCAGGCAGTTGGACGCTTTCTGTGGTGTCCACCAGCGCCAGACTGGATTCAACCGCTTTTTTTCTTGACCATGAGTTTCACGACGAACAATCCCTTTTGCCGGAACACTAGCTCTGAAGTAGTCGACACTCCATAACCCAGTTATGACTGGCAGGGGGGTGTGTTGAGAAGGATACGCGAGTTGTGGATGATCAGGGCATTAATCGATAATGACAGGTAAGGAGCGCAGGCGCATCGAGAAGGGAGGGCTGGACAGCGCGGGGAAAAGAGGGAGGACTCTGGCCGCGGTTTCGCCTTGCTACATAAACTAGACTGCAGAAACTCCCTGAGATGTGGTAGGCCGGGGGCTGGGCGGCTACTGAATTGGCGTGTGTTGTGTGGTTTGAGGGACGCTTTACACGATTTCACAACTGTGTCCGGTGGCCTGCTTGCCACACGCAGAACAGGGAGCGAAGCGGCCATGATGGACCATTGTACTGAAGACCATTACCGCACAATAAAACCCGATGGTGTCGCAGGATGCTGTGGGTCAAGCATGGCGATGGCGCAGCACAGTGGTTCGATCGACCAGGGGATAGCTGCGAGACGACGAGAGTATTGGCTTGGTCGCGTCCTCAGAGACAACGCGTGTCACGTGCCACTGTGTACTGCCGCGCATCATAATGATTAGATATATAGCTTGATATCGTGGGGCAATCGCTAGGGACGGTGCCAACCTACCCCAGCTGCGTTTCTAGGCCAGCTTTCTCGGTTGAGCGGATCTTTATTGGTCAAGCTAAGCGGGAGAAGAGGTTCATTCCACGCCGTCTACAGCAAAGGGTGGGGTGCGAGCCCGCGCCCCGCTAAATTGCGTATATATAACTGCACACATACTTGCGCAGTTGGATTCTAACGACAAGAACAGATCAGGTCACAAAAGATATATGATTTCAACGCACTACTGGACATCGACTACCCGCCTGAGTAAACGGCTCTTTACACAAAGTTCCCATATTTTCTGAGATCTAGGATGGTTATAGTTGAAATGAGCAAATTATTCACAAGTATTTGTTGTTATTACTGCCTAACATAGCAGCAAAAATAAGCAAAAATCCTGAGAATTTATATCACACAGCGCGTCGAAGGGGCGTGTCGGCACGGACCTCATTGTGCAGAACAGTTAGCAGTTGAATTCAGAAATACGGAGAATGCTCGTGCATGAAAGACTGGTGGCGGCTGAACGGCTCTGTCGCTTGTTCGGCAAGACAAAACCCAGCCGCAGTCGCTGTCGCAACTAAGTCGGCATACACACCCTCCCCAAACACTATGATATGAACTGTACCCTTGTCAATGTACAGTGCTGCTGCTGGCTAGTGAAAAAAACCGTGCAGGTAAAGATTTACCTAGTCTTACTGCAAAAATGATACAGACGATTAGGCAACAGAAATCCAATGTAGGCAATCGAAAAAGTATTGGACAAAGGATTTACCCGATCTAGGTCATTCGAATCTTAATGGAAAGCTGCTGCAAAATGGAAGTGAAAAGCCCTAAATATTGGTCAAGTTGTTAGCTTTGTACGTTCTAGAAAGCTCTGATAGATAGCCCACGAGCATGTTCAGGGGAATTCCTTTTGCAGAAACTATTGTATTCTTCCTTTTGCACGGCGTTCCATCATTCAAACAATTGTTCGCTGAATGAATCGCCTTTCAGTGAAAAACTGACAAACTCTCCAAATATGTGCAGAAAGCATCTGGCGATAAATACTGTAATGCCAATCGGTCATGCATTTCGCTGGGTGTGACTGTGGTTTTGATGTTCGAGCAAGCACCGGTGAGACCACCAAAGAAGACCACCAAGGAAGGAGAATTCGAAAAGTGGCATGTTCGAAGGCACCACGAGGCAGGCGTACGGTGATAGAATAGCTGCTCCAGTGTTTGATTATGAATCAGGGAGGTGCTTAGGGGCACAACCTGTGAAGAAAAAGCAGAAAAATCGTCAAAAACGCGCCGAGCAACCCCTAACACGCTTGAAATTTTATGAGTTTGCCAGCACTTGGGTCAGCTTCCTCAACTGCTGGCTTCATCCTGGTAGGTCGATAAGACAACTTCGCATCTCCAAATGCATTTGAAATGTTCATCATGCTCCTTATAGCCTTGCTTTTTTACCTTATCGGTTTCTCTTTTCAAGGGGGAGGGGTAGGCAGGGCACGCGGACCCGCCGTAACCCGAAGGGCACGCCACTTTGCGTTGTGATGACTTCTGAAAATAACGACTTCCTAATTCCAATCCTCAAATAAACGACCTCATGCTACTATACTTCCTAGATTTTCGTCAACATTCCTACTCATTCCTTGTCGAACCGAGGAAAAAAAATCCTGTTTTCACCTAGAAATTTTCGCGGCAAGCGAGGGGGTCGTCAGGATTCAGCTATCTTTTTCAACTATCGGAAATAGTAATTGTATAAGTATAGATCTTTGGCAGTCCCTCTCCCAACAACGGCCAAATACGACCTCCCCTTATAGCGTCCGTGAAACAAGAGAAATCAACTATCAAAAAAATTTTCTCTCAGACCAAATACGACCCCCTCCTTGTGATCATCACAACGATGGCGTGCCCTGGGGTTAGGTAGGGCGCTACTGATCAGTCTTATTCAGGAGTGTGCCCAATTTAGAATCGCGATGGCATTTGAAGACGCAGTTAGCCTACATAGAAACCTGCGCAGGCCAATCAATTTTTCAAGTTTTTTGGAAGTCCAGATGCCGTTTGGACCGTCCTCAGATGTTACCCTATTAGGTAGGAATGGTACGCGATGCTACTTCATGGCACTATGGAAGGCTTGCCTGGCCGCTGAGGAAATAGATCTCGACGTTCATTTGAGGATTGGTATGGCTGTCGATGCCTCCTGTTGCCCACTACTGAAGCCCACACGAAAAACTGGAATCTCAGCACATTTGCTCCGCACATTTGGGAATATCGAAATGCCTGGTTCTAAACGGAAATCGCATTCAAAAGCTAAAAGTCGTCTCAATTAATGTGGAGCCGGATTTCAGAGCTTCAAAACCTCCATCACCCCTGTCAGTTCGAATCTGTCTTTCACGCTATGAATCAGCCTGCAGGGCGGCTTGGCGAGGATTATTACCGCTTTTCATTCGGTTATGTCACCGGCATTCCTGTCGCCTTGTGTTGTAAAGTTCCGATTATTTTCAGGTGTGAGCAATCATGACGACTGAGGCAAGTAGCCCTGCCGAGTACTGGGAATTCTGCTACTTCAGAGAAGGTTACACAAAAGAAAAGCTGATAGAAGTATTTTTGATGACGTCGTGTACGGAAACTCGATGACCTGGAACCCTTCCCACTTCATTTAACGCACTGAGGGCCTCGGAAGTAGGTTTCCTGAAAGTCGTCAAAGGAATGCCTTTCAAAAATTGTCTTGGGCGCAGTTCGGCGACGGGGGACATTTTGCACTTTCACTGCTTCACTGGTTCCGGTTTACATGTCTCACTCTGGTGAAACCTGTGAGCTCTTGTGAAGCTGGAGCAAGCTCGTCAAGCCATCATGGTAAAACCTGTCAACTCGAGAAGAGGCTGTCTAGATGGGTCGACACGTCGATGGGAAGCAGCAAACAAAGGCCCCAAGCAAAAGTACATTCCTCCCCCACGTCGCCGAACTGCCCCATTGTCTTGCGAAGCGGAGGGCTTGAATCGTCGCTATAGGGTGTGGTCACATTTCATTTTTGGCGGGGCATACGTGAATACA
>MU945054.1:0-12083 GCA_036418165.1 Cooperia oncophora | reverse complement strand
CAGGTTCAAATCCCGTCAGGGTCAAGGGTCAAGGCTTTTGTCCATAACTCAGCATAGTTGTGTTCTCTCAGAGCCTTGGAATAGAGGACATTCTGTGAGGTTCCGCGCTCGTTGCAGCGATTCCATAACAATCAGCGATTTGACAAGGTGGCAGATGCCCTTGATTGGGAGTTTCACGATACAAAATGTAGTGAACTTTCAACTTCATTTGATGCAAAAAAACGTACAGATAAGGCTTTCGAACCGCTGCCGAGGACGCATGTATGCGCTGCCACTGTCAGAGCTATTTTGATGGAGTCATAGAGTGACTAGTGCTATTTGCTGACCTTTTTTTTGTCCGCTGGAACGCCCTTTGCTCCTTCTCAGCTCGTTTTTAAGTGTTCTTTATATTTGCTTTGCCGGCTATTCATAGACTTTCGAAGACTTCAGGAAAAAAGTTGGTGTCATCATCGAGAAGTAGTGAAATAGCGACCAAACAAAGCCTCGAACTGAGGGTTTTTTGCTACATGTCAACAGCTGGAGCAAATGAAGAAGCAAAATTAGTCGTTGTTACGAATTCTGGCAGAAATTCAGGCTTTGCTTCCGAATAATGTAGCACACCAATTTCAATTTCCTTTCTGAGGGAATTAATTTCGGATAATTTTTGAATTAGAAAAGATTCAAAAAATTTTGAGGAAAAAGTGAGGCAGAGGTGGTGAGTGATAAATGGCACGCTTACCACTTGCGCGGCTCTGGGTTCAGATACCGGGTCAACTCCGGCTCAAGCCAACCGAGCCTCTACCTTTCGGGGAGAGTAAACTGGTACCAGGTACGTCTAAGAGGATAAGAACACTAACCTGCCACATAGGCTGGCCCCTGCAAGCCATTGTATAGGCCACATCGCACTCGCCAGTACGATTCTGAATGGAAGTGGAATGCATGCCGCATCCCACAAGGAAATTGCTCAGAGGCGGAGACTTTATCCTTAACTTTTTATCCTGTGAGGAAAAGGATAATTCACGTGATTTTAAGATTGGAGGAAAATACCTCAACTGCTCTCTCTGCGCTTCCTGAGAGCTCAAGTGAAACCTTCCAGACCAACGGTTCCTACTTCACATGGGTGTTCCCGGTGAAGCACGTCTTCTAGCCGCTGAAGTTGCTCCCTAACAAAGAGAGTTTTGACGGGATTCTTTAGAGGGGATGATCGGTAGATCTCCCACGATCACCGCATGAGCATTGCCTGCTCCTGAAGGGCAAAACAGACACTGCTGCCACAACGTGTGAGTGCACTGTAAAGGCATTGAGCTGAGAGCGGAAGCTGTAGGAGTGACGGATATTTCCTCGGAAACTGCTTACTCTAGATGAGTTCGAGTCCTGTCTGGCGTCAGGACATTTGCCCATAACTCAGCATTCTTGTGATATCTTTACAGAACCTAACTGCATCATCGTAACACAACAATTTCAACTCAATGCTACGTCCTACAGCAGCCAGATTGGCGTCACAGGGAACTGTGTCCGAAAAGGGTTCTGTCCATTTCCCCAGCACTTATTCTGGAAAGATGTGGACCACGCAGTTCAAGTTCCATAAGCCTGGCTGGGACATCATTTTGTGCGCACAATCCTGAAAACCGAGTGTATGGCTTCATTTGAAGGCAACTTGCACACTCACTTTTGTGAATTGCGTTGTCTGCTATGTGTGAGGTGAACGGTTCGCAACTGCAGTGGCATGCCACCTTCTTCGGTCACAAGTGTGCGGGAACGGGGCTGGAGTGTAGTGTGTTACCCTTATGCCGTTTCAATACCTCCCCCCCCCCTCCCCCGCTGCGGAATCATTCACCCCACACCTGGGACGAATCGTCCTCAAAAGTCAGTGCACAATTCGTCTTCGAAGACATACTGCACCCACCTCCCTGGAGACAAGCGACCCAATTAATTCAAGGTTGCAGTGCAGTGTAAGGACAGCTGGGGAGGAAATGCTATGCTATAAGGTGCACGATGCCGCAACTCGGTTCTTCTGAGCCACACACGCTTGAATGTGCGATCTGGACTACCCTCACCTATTCCTTTTGTCCGGAAACTACCGTGGAACAACAAGGGAGACTGTTGAATGGTGGTAGTTCGGGAAATAACCCCCATGTCGACATTTGTTGAAAGCGCCCGTGCTCACAAATCAGTCTGTTTCACTTTTATTCAAATACCTTTCTCGAAAGAGGTTACTGCGTAATGGGGAGTAATTCTTTCCCACAGACTTTTAGGATACACTTTCCGACCTTTGAAATGAAGTGCCTTGGCAAAGGTAAGTTCGTGCCATATTCGAGTAATGTACATCACGTTGCACAGCGCCGACACACATGGGGAGAATGTTCACTTTGGTCTATGATAATTGAAAGTACAGTTTGAAAATGTCTACCTCATCACATAATCACAGTGAGTCCGGAACATTGGCAAGAAAGACAGGTCTGACTGCGGTCCAACTCATGCCCCTTCATACGCGCTATCTTGCGCAGCTATCACGACTACGAATGAATACGAATAGGATAAACTGACACTGGCAGGTGTTGTACAAAATGGTCGAAAGCAATACATACAAGTAAGAAAACTCCACAATTAAAAGTATTAGGGTGTCGGGAAAATTTTGAGAAATTTCAACCAGCTCGTTTAACACCCATCAACAACAATAAGAGATAGGAGTTCATACTTGTAATAGACATTGTCTATCCCATTTCCCTTACCTTTTGGGCGGGATTACTTCGCGTGGGAGTTAGAATGAAGTGAGTACCGAGCATGCGGGGTGTACGCAAAATCCAAGCTGACCTTCCATGTAAGAGACCGATCTATCTCTTGTTACAGATACTTTTAAAGCGCGTTTTATCCAGCATCGGTGACGGTGCCTTATTCCCGATTTGACCGATAGAGCAGCCAGAACGGTGAAGATGAAGTAGAAGGCGTTAGGAGTTGTGTGTGCTTGTACTGTGTTCTTCAGCTTAACCTTCTAAATTCAAATAACATCAATGTGTAGTCATACCAACAATAGGGAATAACACCAACTGGACATTAAGATTGATCTACAGACATTTCTCTTTTTCATAGCACTTGATATGTGACTTTCTGCTGGGGCATTCGCTTGCTACACTTCTTCAACTAAAAGTGTGAAATTTTCTCAAAACTTTCCGGACAACCTAATATTAGAAATTCTCAATGCCTAGTCTGTTCTCCCGCACGGAATCCCAACGAATCGCCGCGTCGCGCCGGAACAGGAAGGGTCTTATGTAAGCACTTCTGACCGTACTGCCGGACTGCAGTCTACTGGAGCTGGAAATGGAACAAGAATCACTGAGCTGCTTCGGTTAGACGTGCAACCCCTTGCGAACTTAGGATGTACTAAGAGCTTCATTATGTATCAACTGTATGCTTTACAAGGGTTCACGGATCTCGCGATTTATAGCAAGAGGCACGATAAAATCTCCAGGATAGCAGAACAGAAATCAGCGCTTTTGAGTGAGTGCTGCGTGGCCCCTTTTCCAAAAGAAGGTACCCTTGCAGCGCTCTATTGAGCTCTCAGAAATACCGTCCCTTACGTCCACCGCGTCCGCACGCTCACGACCGATGCAGATGCTCGTATCGCTTCATTTGCGAAGTACAAGCGAAGAGATTGGCAGGAAGCGTCTGCGATGCTGCATAGATATATCAGAACATACAAACAGCTATATTGGTTAATGGCACGCGGCGCCAACGGGATACTCGTCCGAAATTGCTTTCTAGGTCCTGTAGAACAAAGGCTTGTTTGCAAGTTCTCGACCGTTTCACTTCGCATTTTCTCCTTTTCACTTACTATATAGCACTCCTGCTACGATTTTAGACCGACCACCAAACTGTCGTGTCTTATGCCTTTGAAAGATGACCCGTACAAGCTTCTCTGAGTGCCATATTAGTGCCATACTGCAAGAGCTTCTCTACGTCGAATGAAACTAATAAAATGCCCTCCTCAAGCCGAAGAACGCCGAACTTTGGCTTCAAAATAATCGGTCTCGTTTAAGTAAGTGTCAACGATAAATGGGCAAACATCATAGAGATAAGGACCAAGGAACCATCGTGATGTGTGAAATGATGGGTGTCAGTGCGACCCCCCCCCCCCCACCTAAGGAGCGTTGCCACGATCTCCCACCCAAAAGAGGGTCTCGGTACGACCCCCCCCCCTTTCCCAACACCTACCTACCAATTTCTCATGATTTCCAGTTTTTCCTACTAGAAATTTTCAATTGAGAGGGAAGGGCGCGGGAGTATGTAGTACACACGTGAAACAGAGAAGTCACGCGAAAAGCCAACGAGCGGGAAAACTTTTTTTCCAACTCGGAAAACTTTTTTCGAAGGCACATACAACAACGACCAAGTACGCCCCCCTCCTTCACCAGCGGAAAGTACTATCCCCTGTATGATTCACACAGCGATGCTGTACCCTGATAAGGACGCCCAGCATGAAAGGGTGTCCTAAGTATGCGCGCGAAGCGCCTTCCAGTCAAGGGTGCAGTTGAAACGTCTAACAAAGGTATGGCATGCTGAGCCAGCTCCCACCTCAACCGCCCTCTTTTAGCGGGTTTTTAGCGCTTTTGGCGCAACATCCCGATTTTATTCTGTTTCTATATAGCACCGCTGCTACCATTTCAGACCGAGTGCCACATTATCGTGCCTTATGCCACGTTGTCGTACCTTGAGCAGGAGGTGGTGTAGTGACAAGCGGCGCACTCACCACTCGCGCGGCCTGGGATTCGAATCCCAGGGCGGCTCCCCCTTGGACCGACCAAAGCCCTTCTACCCACCGGTAAACCGGTACCAAATTCGTATCGGAGGGTAATAGTGCTGACTTATACAGCATCTGGCTGCGCTAGCCTATTGTATAGGCCACATTGCATTCAATAAGCCTCTACTTTTCTGAATGGAAGTAGATGCGTGCCGCATCCCAGAAAGGGATTGATCGACGGCCAAGACTTTATCTTTTTATCTTTTTATGCCTTCAAGGAAAGCTGGATCGAAAGGGAAGAAAGTTCCGTACTGAGGTTGGTCGCATCATAAGTGGTTTGACCTCTACGTATCTACTTTTCATAATCTCTTTAGCAAGATGTTCTCTGGACGATTTGATACTTAGGCGACCTTCAATCCCTCTATTGAGTAATTAAGGGCACTTGGCACGATGGTTTCTCACTCGGCCTAAAATGCTAGTAGGGCGCTATATGTAGTGGGGAAATGGCGAAAGAACGGCCTCCTGTTCTCAATAGTTTCAGAATCGATTTTGGGCGACGAGTTCCGTAGCGCATCCCTGCCAGTCATAGCTACCGAAGATACGGCTGCAATATACAGGGGGGGGGGCAAAAAAAAGTCATTCCGGCCGAGTCACATATGAGCGAAGTTTTCGCAGCCCAGACAGAGGAAGTGGATATGAGTACCAGGGCGGAAGATACCCAAGATCTTCCTCTATAAGCAGGAGCCGGCTGCCGCCATTCACCTTCATGTACACCAAAATATGAAGTCATCTCCAGTCGCGGCCTGAGTGGAGAACGCCTTTGGAATTCACGTGGCCTCCAAACAGCTGCGGAACTTCTTGAATGGAATCACCCATGGATAGCTACCTGGAGACCAGTACTCTTGATCTGCAAGACCTCAAACATCGAGCAGCTCCGGCAACGTCGCTACGGTCCAGGACATCATCTTCACCCCATTCACCAAGGCGCGGGTTGATGGTGTGGACCGGCCGTACCTGGAATGGATGAACCGATATTTCTTCGGCCCCAGACTGAGGGTGTGCGCTGGTGGCTACATCGAGCAACTCGAGGAGAATATCCCATCTTCATGTCGTCGCCCGTACCTTCTTGGAAACTTTGTACTGCTACAGGATTGGGTGACAACACATTTAATCGAAGGGCGTTGGAAAAACTTTCGCCTACTTGGAATGGAAGAACGTTGAGTACCTGGAAAAGATGGAGTATTTAAGCGGGGGTCCTGAACTAAACCCCCTCATTACTCGGTTCGGGCGGAGCTCAACAGGGTGGTCTACAGTGGCGGAGAAATCAACGATCTCGCTCAACTCCGGTACCCACTCACTTTCGCGCGGCCGATGGCGCTCCTCCAGAAGGCTGTGGCGGAGTATCATTATAGTATTTAATGTGCTCTTTAATATGGTAGTAAAAATGTCCGATAAAAATTTAATAAAGTGTAACTTATAGCGCCTTGAAAGTCATGGAGGCAAAATGACTTTTTTTGCCCCCCCCCTGTATGTACCCATGTATGCATGCAGCATCACGGCCGCTTCATACCAATCCCTTCGCTTCATAATTTGCTTAGCAAATGAATGAATACGAGCGTCAGGAACGGTCGTCCATTTGTGGGCGGGCGGGTGGCGGGCGTTTGGGACGTAAAGTTGTGGCTTGATAGGGCCCTTATAAGGCCCTATCAAGCACTTCTGGATGCTATGCAGCGCCTGCCCAGGGTCGCGGAATTCTATCCTGCCAGGAGTATTGATCCTAGTCGTCTTCGAGGATTTATCGTGCCAACTGCCTTTAAAGTATATGCTCTCAATTGACTGTTCTTGACAGCATAAGCCGAAATGTTGGATTTATCGTGCCAGCTGCCGACCCCGGTTTTGAAAGATTTGTGGTGCAATCTCTCCATGTGGCGGAGGGGGGAGGCATTTTGCACTTTCACTGCTTCACTACTTCCGGTTTACAAGTCTCACTCTGGTGAAACTTGTGAACTCTTGTGAAGCTGGAGCAAGCTCGTCTAGCCACCATGAAAACGTGTCAACTCAAGAAAAGGCTACCTAGATGGGTCGACACATCAATGGGAAGCGAACCCCTCCCCCCACGGGTCGCCGAACTGCGCCGTGGATTGTTATTAGAAAATAAGTCAGCCAGTTTCACTGGATGCAAGAAACACGTAGACACATCAGCACATCAGCCGAACACCTGAATAGAAGAGCGACGTTGGTGCACATCAGCACATCAGCCGGAGCACCTGAATCGAAGAGCGACGTTGGTGGTGGTGAAGGAAGAAAAACCATTTGAGCAAACCAAACCACTCAGCCCTTCACTTTATGCAGTACGGTTAGGGCTGTGCAAATATTTTCATAATCTCACGTTTCAGAGCACACTGGGACCAGCATTTGATAGATGACTAAGTTGCATTGTGTGCTTGATTACGGTAATCCGCCACAAAAAAAAGTCAACAGAGATGAATCCATTAATGTGAGGAAGACATTAATCTCTATAGTGAACTTTTAACATAAATAACGTCGTCGAGACTACAGTGGCCATTCCTTTAGCAGTTTTTATTGACTCTAATCTGCAGAAGGAGTGCATAGGATTGCAGATAGCTATTATATTACTGTAGGTAGTACGGTAGCTTAATTCTAGGTCAATGATGTCATTGACTAGTGATAGCAGCAGAGGGATGGAACGTACGATACTTGGAGAGCTAAAGCTTCGAAGCACCTCAGCTCAAACTACAAACACATACTTTGCCAGCCTTTATTATACTGTTCAATGTACTGCATTGTGCCCATCATGAAAGGAAGCATAGGGTTGACTAATGTTGAAATTCAGAGAAAAGCAGCTTCTTGATGTTAAGCTGTGATACGTCGTCTTCTCTGCCATTCATTATCCATTTATAGAACGCTTTCGAACTCGACTTCCATCTTCCCATTCAACTGTAACGAATAGACATTTGAAATCTTATAAGCCTTCATCAATTATTTCAATCGAAAGAGCAGCTTTTAACCCGGGGTGCCCCTTTCGACTCCTTCAGTGCGTGTCCTGAAGGCGCAGCACTTGCGTCCATACCAAAATCCCGCAGGGAAACAGGCACTTAGCGGGAGAAAGCAACTAGAAGTGAGAGGCCGCAGACAAGTAGCGCGTTCGGCTATGCTTGTGACTGGCCGTGCGGCAGCGCTGGCGGAGTCGGGAGACAGCTCCCGGGTTTTGCTGCTCATGTGTATGTGATTATTCAATCGTGGGCACTGCCAGGTTGCCGAGCTGGTGGGCGGGGCTGGACACGTTGCAGTAGTCGCGGACGAGCTGCGCGCTCCCCTCCTCACCCCTCTAAGCAAATTGTCCGAGCTAAATGGAATGTTACACGACGTCGTGGACTAACCATACGCAAGTCGCCCTGACTCCAGAACAGTATCAAAAGTAAGGAAAATCTTCGCCGTTGATCAATCCCTTTGTGGATGCGGCACGCATTCTACTTCCATTCAGAATCGTAGTGGCTTACTGAATGCGATGTGGCCTATACAATGACTTGCGGGGTCAGCCGATGTACAAGTCAGTGTTTTATCCTCACAGACATCGTACAAATTTACGGTCCTGGGGACTTGAACCCGGCGCCGTGCGAGTGGTTGGAGCGCGCACTTGACCTACAAACCACTTTTTTTTCTTTCGCTCTCAATAATATCTTTTGAACTGTGTTCATCAAATTTGTGTGTCATCCTTGCCGAGACCAGGTAATCGCTCGGTAAATCCTCCACTCCTTCGGTCTCTCTACTGATGTCCTTCGGCTCTCGTGGCTGCTCGCGTGGTAGCGTCAGCACTCTTCTGGCACACCTTTTGAGCGAATATAGTGTGCAGTGCGGAGTTCAATTGATATCTTCCTATCTCCCCCCGAAACTACCGGTGCTACTCGTGACGCGACTCGCCGTGTTGTTAGCGGTGTGCCCTGACCCCAATAGAAACGCCCGTGTCCCACTCCCCTGCAGCCTCGTTCCCGTTCCCGACTTTTGAGTGATGGGAGAGGGTGGCATCTTACTGCAGCTGCGGACCCATTAAGCTTGCCGTATGGCAAGGACCAAGCTTCAAAAGAATGAAGATGTTACAGTTTGTCTTCATTAGCTGCCGCAACCTCTGCTACAAACTTTGAAATAGCTGTCTATGGCTCTGTAAACGAGTGTTCCCCACCTTTCTTATTCTGGACAGAGCTCACTCAGACCTGTATATGATGGAGGGACGTGTTGTGGAATGATTGAATGGGTTCCAATCTTACCAAGGGGAAGTCTTTCGAACAGCGACTTCAGGTACTGCACGATCGTTACCAGTTTCTGTCGCAGGAATACGACGAGTGGATATTCGGTCTGCAGATGCTGAAATCGGAACTGCGGGAGTGAGCTTCAGACAGCTAAACATAACAAGTATTTGAAACTTTTCTTCTGACCTTCTACAAAGTTTTTTTATTCAATCTTGTGCCATCTTTTCAACCAATGGCACGCTAAATAGACAAACGAAATAACAATTCTTTGATGCTACAGAGAGCCTCCAAACAGCTCACGGTGGTTCTTGGAGCGTACGAATGACGAGGAGGAAGCACGTTCATCGCATTGGTTATGCCTGGAATTATTCTATAATACTCGCCAGCGCCTCCTATCTTCCTCTGATCAAGGCTTATGGTTAAGTTAGTGAAGACTATGTCTTCTCTGCGGAGCTATTTCTCCGTCTGTGCTGTAGGCCTTTTTGGGGAAGGGATGAGACGCGCAAGCAAGCAGTCCCCCTCGTCCAAGTTGTCAGCGCCCGTCCGATATTGCAATCCAATTGCTTGAGTCGCGCAATCCGAACTGTCGAGCGATCCGATCGCGCGATCCATGCGATGGATCGCAAAGTATGATACTACCTCCTTCCCCCCTCCTCCGACCCCACCTTCCATTTCAATATTCCTCCATATGTCATCCGATGTATGGATGCCCATGACGGAACAAAGCCTTGTCACTGCTTGGGTTTTCAATTTTTACTTCCCTACCTCAATCACTCATGGAAATTAATCAACAACTATGTCGCTTGTTGTTGCATACAGTGGGTTCGCCACCTAATCTGGCATCAGCAATCCCTTTTTCCCCAGACCTGGGAAGGCTGCCGACTCCAAACAAGTTGCGCCACTTCTCCATTGACTTTTAAAGAGTTGCACGATGGTTTCCTAACTTTAGTCCTGGAAGCCTAGTAGGCGAGCTGTATTAGTGGGGGATAATGAATCGAAAGAACGAAAGTAGAACGTCATAAATCCTGCGAAAAAAAGCCTCCGTCCCCACGCGACACCCTGTAAATCGTTCGAGATGTTTCCCGTAGGCAATCTACAATCACCTCGAGCTCACCGCTACATACAGTCTCATGATTGCGGAGCCGGTGGGCGGTGCAGGCGGCTCGCTTTTGCGCGTTTGGCAAAATTGTTCTGAGCGGCCACCAGTTTTTGAAGCGGGGCAATCGTGCATACTGTATTATACTCCTTCGGTACATTCGTTTCTACCACTTTTGTCGCATACCGTTTTTCAACAAAAAGGCTGAGAACGGCTTTAACAGGTGAGCACTCCTTCTGGCTGGCGCGCCCCACACGGTCCGCAATGATGAGGACTGTATGTGTACCCATGTATGCATGCAGCATCACGGCCGCTTCATACCAATCCCTTCGCTTCATAATTTGCTTAGCAAATGAATGAATACGAGCGTCAGGAACGGTCGTCCATTTGTGGGCGGGCGGGCATGGAAGGCGTTTGGACGTAAAGTTTGCTGAGAGGGCCTATAAGGGGCACCTTCTCGGGGAAACTGCTATGCAGCGCCTGCCCAGGGTCGCGGAATTCTATCCTGCCAGGAGTATTGATTCTAGTCGCCTTGGGGGATTTATCGTGCCAACTGCCTTTAGAAGTTCTCACAGTTTTTCTCAAAGGGTCACTTGGCACAATAATTTAGTACTAGGTTCTAAAGTGTAAGCAGTGGCGTGCCTCTCCACGCAACACACTGCAACCGCCAGTGCAGCTTACTGAAATCATCTACACTTTCCAATTTTCTGTGAGAAAATTCTGTAAAATGATTACAGTCGCCTGAAATCTGAGTGATGAGAGCACTCTGATGCTTCTACACGCTCTAAATCGTTGAATACCTCTTCAGGCAGCGTTCACACATCGCAACAGCAGCGGGGGCGATCGCTGGAGATCGTCAGCACGCGAGCAGAGCGCGACCTAACGCCATTGCTTAAACCGCTCCGAGTGCTTTCAGGAGGGATCGACTCAATCAGTTCGTGCTTTTTTTTCTTTTAATTGCAATTGTCTGAGGTACTAAAGCTTGGTTTTACTCAAGGAAAAGTAGACCCAACTTAATGGCTACGGGGAAGTTATAAAGTTTTGTCCTTATGTTCTTGCATAAACGAATTGCTGTATTGGTTTCTAGGTGAGTTCCTTTTCCCTTTTTTTCGTTGTTTGAACTCGACTTGTAAACTATAAATGTTTTGGAAGTTGGAACAGTTTAGACAATAGGAAACTTTTAAGACGCTTATATAAATTGAAACAATGAAAACAAAAGAAACAAAAAGAAGCTCACCTAGAAAATGAAGTTGCCCTTATCCCGACCTAAAAAAATGTGAACACCCCTACCTCAAATTCCAGATCCTCTTATGTACAAAAAGTCGTAAGTTTTCAGTTAGTAGCCATTATTAAGAGAAAAAAGGTCTCACAAGTTGGATTTCCTTATTTATCAAGCGAGCGGTCCAATAATAGCGTTGGGGCGCGCTCTGCCACGTACCGACGATCGCGGCGATCGCCGCTGCTGTCGCGATGAAGTATGAACGCTACCTCACAGGGCTTGCTAACCTTCGGCTAGTCCCCATCCCATAAATCATAATGTCTTTTTTCACTGATTTTACTAAATTCTGGTAGAAGTTAAGTGTCTGCTCCCTCCTCTTCGCCCTTTCAACTTTCAACTGCGTCGAGGATCAGATTAAAGAAGAAAGTATGGTCAGGAACAGGGACTGGTCATATTCATATCTACGTTGCATTTTTCCGCATTCCGATGATGAACCCTTATTATGGATCATCGATGTCAGTGAGAGTCTCAGTTAAAATTGAAATACATGGCACATCCTAGAGGACTTGGCAGGCGACAAACCATTAGTTATATCTCTTTTAGGAATCTCTCGTTTGAGAATGGTTAAATACGATGTTTGCTTATAATTCTTCCACGAAGCGTCTTTCCTGCAAATTTCGCACGAAGAGCCCATCACATACTACTTTACATTACATGTCCCACCCCCAGATAACTCCTCCCCTTTTTTCCGCAACATCTTGATCAGACGTATTTTACACTATA
>MU945043.1:0-10712 GCA_036418165.1 Cooperia oncophora | reverse complement strand
TTTGCGTTTTTCCTCCTTTCATAAAATATATCGGGGCGGACGTTGCCTAGTTGTTAATGGCGCCATCAATGCTTACGACGAGCGCGATCCAGGGATCAAATCTCAGATCCGCTCCCGCCCTGGAAAAAACCAAACCTTCCACCCATTTGTGGACGTTTAATTGATACCGGAATTGTCACTTGTCTGGAAGGTAAAAACACTGCCTTGTGCATCGGATTATCGCGTCGTACAGGACGTAGCCCAGGCGCTGTTGGCGACGAGGCGGTGGGGGGGGGGGGGGCATTTTGCACTTCAACGACTTCCCATCGACCCATCTAGACAGCCTCTTCTCGAGTTGACAGGTTTTACCATGATGGCTTGACGAGCTTGCTCCAGCTTCACAAGAGTTCACAGGTTTCACCAGAGTGAGACTTGTAAACCAGAACTAGTGAAGCAACGAAAGTGCAAAATGCCCCCCCCGTCGGCAAACTGCGCCCGTAGCGCATTTAAGCCACAAGGGTTCTGAACGGAACTAGACCGACCGGCGCACTCTGAGAAGGGCCTGTCATCGGAGCTGATTCGCAGCGAGGTCAGCTTGTTGGCGGGCTGAATCGTAGGGAGCTGCAGTTGCTGCGGTCAACCAGCGTAGAATGATTCATTCTGGGCCGTGAGCAACTTTTCGCCGATTTTCGTGGCGGTTACGACACCGTCAGCAATTGAATGATATATGCGCCCGCTCTGTTCTTGTGAAAGTCGAAGCTCTCGGACGTAGAACTGCAACCGATTAGGTTACGGGAGATCGCTGGTCTGTGCGGTCACCACTAGTATAGCGGAAAATAAGTAGGGGCACTCGGATATGAGGTGTGGGGCATTTTGCACTTAGGGTACAGCATCGCTGTCTGAAACACATGAGGGGGGGGGTCGCACTTGGCCGTTGGGGAGGGGAGTCGGTACTATTGAACCCCTCCCGCTCGACAGCAAAATTTTTGAGCCAAAGTAGGAAAATTCTCGAGAAATTTCTGGAAAAGTGGTAGGATATTGGAGAAAATCCAAAAATCCAAGGAATTTTCCCGTTTCTTTGTACTCCCCCCTCTTCCCTATCGACGGAAAATCCTTGGGTGAAAAACTGGAAAATTTACTTATTTATATTATTACTTATTTTTTATATTTACTTATTTTTTGCTGGAATTGAAAATTTGAAATGCTGGAATTTGGTAGGTAAGTGTTGGGGAAAGGGGAAGGGGTCGTACCGAGCCCCTCCCTCCAGGGGGGAGGGGTTGTACTGACACAACCAACCACACATCACGATGCTGTACCCCTTCACAACAGCTCACAGGTTTCACCAGAGTGAGACTTGTAAACCGGAGCTGGGGAAGCAGCGAAAGCGCAAATGCCCCCCCCCCTCCGTGGCCGAATTGCACCAGTAACTATATATCTTAGCTTATTGACAAAATGCGATAAAAAGGTGAAGCAGTTGGCACATTTCAAGCTTTGTGGGATCCGTTGCGGACTCTAGCTCTGAAGACTTGCAGTGGCTCATGAAGCGATGTGACCTAGACAGTGGAGTGCGATGGCCAGCTAATGTAGTACTCCGGGAGCTCTTTTCTCCCAGGAGATGCAGAAGCGGGCCCGGAAAACCATCGAAGCGTTTCTGGTGCTGCAATCTACTTCGGACGATTTTCTCGACGAAATCCTCAGCGCTTCGGGATGTGGGCACGCACATTTCAGAACACCCAGATAGAGTACTTGACGCTCCGAGGCGTTCTGAGGAAGCTATCCTCTACCACAGGGATGAGGAATGGAAGGCATCGTTGAACTAGGCGAGATCGAACTGGATTTGTGCTCGGCTATTCAGCTCATAATGGTCACATTAGTTCTGAGCATAATTTCGGGAGGGATCTCCCACAAGGCTTATAATTGCCCTTAGTGGGTAAGTCGCCTTTTCAATCAAATCGGACTGTATAATAGTAGCCATTACCGAGTGCGAATCCAGTTCTCTAAACTGAACACTTTATAGCCGTCAGTCAATTAGTCTTGTTCCGTTTTGTTTTAACGATCGAGCAGAGTTGGAGCTTTCTAATTTGGGGATGAGATGCTTCATGAGAAGCTTCTAGTGTGATCGGCCTCTTCATGGGGTGTGCCTCGCATCCCACTCCCATTCAAGATCGTTGCAGAATATGAATGCGATTTAATCTATAAAAATGACTTTCAAGTAATTGCCAATATTTCAGTCAGCGTTATTATCCTCTTAGGCGCAACTCCTACCGATTCTCCCGAACCGGGAGGAATGGGATATTCAGCTATTCCGGAGGAGCGAGCATTATGTCCGAAGTTAGACTCTCCAACCGCGCGGTACCATTTGCCACATTCACATCGTACTTCCTGCGCCTTGTCCAACCTCAGTCTAAGTCATCGTGGTGCAGGCTAGATGAGAAATCGCGACACTTATGTTCCATAAGGAGTGCCTGAAATGCCATCTAGAATGGGGGTAGATTATACCTCCCCAGCATGAAAGAAACCGGAGGGTATTTATTTCTTTGCGGAATCCCCGGAATCCCTTCAAGAGTATAAACTAATGGAATCATCCCAAACGGTGAAAAAATGGGAGCCAGAGCTTCTCGGACAAGACTTCGAAAGTGAAAGGCCGATGTCGACACAACAAAGAAATCTGTGAAGCATGGTGGAAATCGGAAGCCGAAAACTGAATTGTGGTACAGTCCCCAAAGGTTGTTAGCGAAATTTGTGCGTGGCACATAAGAATAAGGTTAGCGGACCAACTACACAATGAAGAGTGCATAAAATCAGGAAAACGACCTGCCAGCACTCTACGAAAAGTGAGAATGATCCGACAGCGATCCCAGTAGGACGGATTACTGACAATCACACGTTGGTGAACTGCTGGAAAATGAAAGGGCAAGTCAGCAGGATGATGATGGGAGACTCAGCTGATTTGGGTTGAAAATGATTAGCCTCAATCGAAAATCAGGCTGTACTCGTTAAAGAAATCAACACTTGTAGCACTATCGCCTCCAGCTTACCATTAGCTCACGCCAACACCAGGGCACACGATCTGCGATAAGTTAAGTTGTTCTTCAATACGACCCCGTCGAACGAGGGAACATCCTCACTTCCAGCTGTTAGAAATAGTAGAATTGCCGCGCTGCTGACTGAGGAAGGGGGAGGTGGGGGAGAGACTAGATCGAAAGCGGCTCCCTCCGCGGTCTCCTTGTTTTGGTGAACCAAACTATGAAGTGCCCTTATCGATAATGGTGCTCAATGAAATCTGAGAGTCTTTCTGGGAAGAGCTTCATACTACCGAACGGATGACACCGTACAACTGCAAAGTAAGGAGAATAACGGAAGAAATAGGAAGAAGAGGAGAAGAAGGAGGCAAGAAGAGGAGTAGATTCCGAATTCCGATAGGAGGTGGACAAGAGAACCGTAATTCTGCCGCTGCGCCGCGCGCGGTGATGGGCGCGGCGTTTTCTTAACTCGTGTTAACCTGTCGATTGGAGCGCCAGATTCCACGTGGACTAAGAAACTGTAGACATTTATGACTACCTTCGGTTCTACAATGCCATCTACGACCTGGAAATATCGTCATCTGTGAGTGCAACTCGTACGCGACGCCCATCAGCGCGGCGAATAATGATTCTCCTGTCACATACCCAATTTCGATTATGCCAAACATTATATGAATAAGCAATTGGGTAATAGTCGGTGTGAGTAATAAAAGTAATGTAATAGTGACACCAGGATGCCGGCAAATTCACAGACATGCGAATCTTGTAACCTGACCACCTGCGCTGTCACTGCGCTGAAGCTAATCTGGACAAATTTGTCCAGGCGGCTCATCGGTCATCGCTGATGAACTCATCGGGTGCTCAGCTGTGGCGGTACATTACTATGAGCGGCACCACATGTGAGCACGTCAAAGGTGATTACAACTAGAAATGCATAGGATATTGCAGATTAATTGAAAATCCGACCTCATGCCGTGGTTTTAACAAGGGACAATGTGGAAATGATACCTACTATAGTTTTAATGAAAAAACCACATTGCAGCAAAAATCGTTCTCAATCAGGAGAAATCCTGAGCTCGAAGACTCACATGCGGAACCACCCACTCATAGATCACCCTTTCGAGCGGTACGAACAGGAACGGTTGAGCACTAGATGCCGTACTTCATTCCCAGACGTGATTAGGAAGTCACGCACACCCAGTTGAGTAGCGCCGCAGAAGTACCATACTAAGAGGGAGGACCTCCGCGGAGGACTCCGAGTGATTGTATTCTTTCAGTTGTTACCAGAGCTGTATCTAAACCCACTCATTTCGTTCCCAATGAGCCTTTCTAACTTCGGGAGCAAAGCCAAGCTAGCATCGGTCTCATTGAAACCAGCGTACAACACCCATATGGTGATCTCTATCCTCATACGCGACTCACGGTTTCTGGGGATGAATGCACCGGGTGCTCAGCTGTAGCGAATATGTACGGAATGGATTTATTCGAATATTCGAAGTTCAGCGACGCAGGGGAGGGGGCATTCTGCACTTTCGCCTTCAATAGTTCCGGCTAGTTCCGGTTTCAAGACTTACTCTGGTGGAACCTGTGAACTATCGTGAAGCTGGAGCAAGCTCGTCGTCTAGCCGCCATGGTCAGACCTGCCAACTCTTGTAAGCTCATAAAATGGCTCACTAGATGGCTCGACAGGTCGATGGAAATGCAAAAGTGCAAGGTGCCCCTCCGTCCCATAACTCCCCTGGATAGAATGAATTCCTCAAAACCACAAACAAACAACAGTCAGCAAGGGCTTGCTGCTAAAAAAGCAGTAGAACAAAAACATGGAAAAATAATCCTTCGGCGTTTCTTAGCATCCGAGGTCTGTTTTTACTCCAAGAAAGCATAAAAACGAAACGATCTTGACTGGAGCCAAAACGAACTAATGCACAACAGCTCAACGACAGACCCGCTCATACAACGAACGGAATGCGAATGGCTAAATGTGAAGGGACTGCCCTCTGAGCGGACCATTCCACTATTCAAAGTGAATTGAAATAGACCATAATCCGGCTGGTCAGCGAACAGTCGGATTGGGACGTAAGCTGGGCTGCCGGATGAATAGCGGTGAATGCAGTGGACGTAATTTACGCTGTTGTTGATGTGATGCATTCGCCAATGCCGAGGGTTAATTATCGGCTTTGACCCGAGCAATATCACACGCTCTGGCGGCTAGTGCGGCAGTCGACAGCTGACCACAACATTCATGCTCTGAGCTGATTATCGCCGAACCCTGAAACCGGTAGCAGCCACCACCGGGTGAGGGGCTCTGATGTCTGGATTGCTTTTGCACCACTATATGTGATCATAACCCTCTGAACCTGCCAGGGCTAAAAGGGGTAAAATGTGGTGGGAAAAGAAGAGTCAATAAAGTCAATAAACCAAAACAGAAACTGTCAACAAATCAATCATGCTGGCTGCTTACAATTAGCCAGACCATCTACGGGACAACAACATCCCTTCAAATCCACTGATCGTGCTATACCTGGTCGTAACTATGCGCCACTCCTTTTGAGTATTGGTTGTATCCAAGTGAAAAGGGTCGGGCCTCCCCACCCCGCTGGTGTTGCATGGTTTTCATACAATGCCCACCTGGTCGTAACTTTGGTCCCACCCTTTGAGTATTTGGTATCCAATGGAAAGGGTCGGGCCTCCCCATCCCGCTGGTGTTGCAGTTTTCAAAATCCCTACCCCCCCCCCTCTAGATAGCCTAATTGAAAATAACCACGTTAGCTGATAGATTGAAGGAATCAAATGTTGCAGCACCATTGTTTGTCGGAAGCTGCGCGTGAATTCTATCAAAAATCGTTAAGCACATTCAAAAAGGTTGGTGGCTTTTCGACTTATGGTTAGTTCTAAGATATCCTAGCCCGTAGTTTCTTACTGTAATTAGAAATGGTGCTTGAATGAATTGTTTCGATGATAGGTTTCGACTTGCAGGCTCCGAAGAAGGCGATGTTCGCCGAAACGTTAGTCCAATAAAATATCTGTACAAATCTCGGGAGGCTGAAGAAACATTCTGAATTATTACGTCTCTGATGCCGAGATTAATTGAAAGCCGATCCTGTGATATTCGGTTAGCCCTATTGACCCAAAAAGAGAACTCCAGTGGCGAAAGGCTGTCTTCTGTAAGGCTGTTCTCCACAGCTCAAGGTGCCCAGAAAACGCCCTAAAGAACTTCCAAAGCAAGACTGGCTCGATATGCCGTATGCGGATTTGAAGATGTCATTCTGATCAAGCATTGTAACATTCATGCACTGGTCCACAGCCTGATCTTCAATTCAACCGAGAGAAATGGTGCAATGATCAGCAAGGACGATCCTCCACAGAGTGGGGCAGAGGAACCGCTTATCAATATGCAAGGTGTTTTTTCTGCCTAGTACTAGGCAGTAGCACTAGTCTGTAGGCAGCAGTTCCTACGGCCGGAACGAGCAAGGGCGGTGTTTCGCTGCATGCATCGCCTGGAGGTACGTTTGATGCTCCCAGCGAGGTCTCACAAAGGTGGGGCCGTATTGGAAGAACGCTCGTGGGCACACCAAGAAAATTGAAAAGTCGCTAGAAGGATGGCAAAGTATACTTTAAAGCCTTAAGATGCCGTTGGCTAGAGTTCATAACGCTTTCATTTGAACATTGAAAGACGGCGCGCTTTTGAAGAAAACTTTTGGCGAGACACTCATTTGAATGAAATGGGCCCCCGAACAACCTATATAAAAGGAACAGTTGCTCTAGAGTGCAGAGTTTAAGTTGAAAAGTAACCCTTCAGCTTTCGAAGAGTCACCTGCGATGTTAACCAGCAGGTATAATGTGAGAACGAGGAGAGTCCTTTGTCTGTTTTGCCTCTTTCTTTCTAGCTAACATTGAACTACCATGGGGGGACAAGTTAAAGTTCAACCGCCAACATAGGACTTCTTTCTTCCCATCGACTAGAATGCCAAAATAAAGCCCTCCTCTCCTACCAGCCAGAATTTTCTCACTACAAAAGCAGCAGCGACCTCCCGCCTCTTCTTAAAGTATGTCAGAGACCTTGAAAATCTTACCAAGGAGCGGACTATTACAACTGATGTGCAGATAGATTGGCAGTAGTGGAGTAAAAGCAATATGCATGCAAGAGAAGCAGTACTAAGCACAACAACGAGAAGAAAAGAGCTTAAGGCAGGTTGTACTTTTAGCAATACCTAAAACCCACAAAAGTATAAAAGCAAGCTACCAAGGTCATAAAAGAAGAATAACAGAGGGCAGCGTCTACGAGCGCGAGAGCCCTGCGAGTGTTTGCCAGCAACCACACTTGAGCTTCAACGAGCAGAGCTGGTCCCTCGATTAAGTGGGACCATTCTGAGAGAAGCGTGAAGTGGCGCCTGAGACCGATGGTATACGTCCCTACGGGGGCAGCATTTCATCGCTCGGACACCGCTAAGAATAGCGTGGCCGTCACGGATACGCATATAGCGTATTGTAAAATGGTCAGGCCGACGAAACGGATGGTCGTAAAGGCAAGTTGAACCTCCGGCGCTGTTTCAGTTTTTGCGTGAGTCACTCAAAGCGCTACTCTGACATCGATCACGAGAGTTCGGGAATGGGGAATGGGTAGGGAAGGACCATGACTCTGCAGCTCACCTCGAAAGCGTTCCGATGAAAGCTACGGAGCCAGGCAGATAAGACCTCGACAACCTAAGGGATCAGTCCTTTTCTACCGTATTCGGACCATTTGGCACTGCATTGAGAGGACTCCTCTCGAAACCAGTTCCCAGCCCTCGAGAAGCAAGCATCGAACCGAGCAATAAAACGAAGTCCCAGAAAGTGCCCTTTGAAAGAAGCGATCTTCGAGTACCCATCGTTGCCCTGCAAACCCGATCCGCGGTCATTGTTTAGATAAAGGGCATCGTTTGTCAATACAAACAGATCAATGGATGGGACAATGCGACGGCGCAATATGCGCGCAGGCTGACCGCGTCTGCGCTATACATATGTGCCACGGCGAAAGTGGATTAGGGCACTTATCAAGGATTCTAGGGCTGTATCCAATCCTTGTTCGGAGTTGGTAGCTCACTAGCACTAGTAGCAGCGATACAATAGAACATAAAAAGGGCAGCTCCGGTTTTGCTCCTCGGCTGATCAAAATATTTCCTTTGGGGGAGGGGGTGGGGGCGAGGGGGAGATTTGTACCACTTCATGTGAAAACGTTATAAGTACTGCCTTGTACATCGGCTGGTCCGAGCAACTCATTGCGTAGGCCATAGCATTTAAGGAGCCACTACGGTTCTGAATGGGAGTGGAATGCCTACCGCAATCAGAGAGGGGCTAAGATTTCTCTTTTCACCCCAATGCCAATGAAAAAATAGATAAAAATAAATCATGAGCGAACAAGTCAACGCCTGGATGTGCGCCCGTACGCATTTTCCGTTCAACCATCTTTATGCTAAAAATAATACAAGGGATTAAATTATAAATTCTGGGCGTATATTGTTAACGAATAGTTGGAGGTGCCCTAGGACCAAGAGCGTAGTGCTGAGTGGCGCTGCTCACGACGCATGCGATCTTGGGTTCAAACGACAGATCGAATCCTGTTCGAGCCAGCCAGACAGAAAAGCCTATAAGAGTTGGAATGTCCGGACTCCACTGAAAGGGTAAAAGTCTGGCATGTGCATCGAAGGGCCTACGCAGTCACAGCACTTTCAGGCTGAATCATATTTAGAATGCCTCTGACCATACCAACATACAGAGTGCAAGTAGAGCCTATGGCGTGTTCCGAAAGGAAAATTGATCAACGGCGAAGGAATGATACTTTAGACGTGTGATATAGATCAGGTTTTAATTGGCCCTGTATTTCTACACTTTTGTCTTTCCGATGAGGTGGTGATGTAGTGGCAAGGGGGACCCTTACCACGTACGCTGTCCGAGGTTCACACCCCGGATCGACTCTCGTTCAAGCCATGACTACTATTTTCCGAGGATGGTAAACTGGTGTCAGGTACGTCTGGGAGGATGAGAAGATTGACTTGTCCATCGGTTGGCCCCAGCAATATTGTATACAGGCGCATCATCGTTGGGGATTCCTCAACAGGTGGTGAGTTTGTTGGGATGGGGGGGGTGCGTGTCGCCTTCTGGAAGTAGGGGGATTTGGAAACATCCTTCCGGTTTGTTGACGTTTGCGGTTTTCTGTAAGTTCACAATATGCTATCTACGCCTTAGCAGCTTAAGAGATTAAATCGTATCAAGAATAAGGAGAGAACGCAGGAGATGCGGGCGCTATCGTCTAAGTCTAGGCGGAGGGAGTCGAAGCGGACCGCAGACCGCGATAAGCCCCAACCAAACGGTTTCTCTCATTGTATAGCCACGTCGACCGCAATGACGCCACTGCGATGCCTAATGGAAGAAGGATGCATTCGGCATCCAGAAAAGGCTCTCCCCTGGGTTTGATACGGAGGAGACTTCATCCCTCATTTCATATTTGAGAAAGTCTGGCTTCTTTTGAATGACAGAGCACAATGTTGGGCTCACCAGAAGGGTGGAACTCGAGGCAGAGGTCGTATGCATCCAACTCGCACAGCCACTGCACCAATTCGCAAAAAGTTGATAACTGCTTTGGAGGTAGAAACTCCTGTGATTCATGATCCAACTCCGAGCTTTGGAAGCAATGATGCCGGTTCACAAGTTTTTTGCTGGTCATGAGGTCTTGATTAGAGTCGGACTGCAGACCTCTACTCAGCCGATGAACTACTAGTGCTCAGCTCAATCGGATCCGCAGCAGCAGAAGCATCTGGCACCAGAATGAGTTCCTTGGGTAGTCAAACATTCTCACACACGTATTCTGGGCTCGCCAAGCATAATGCTAGTGTTCAATTTTAGGCTCATTCAAGACCACTGCAAAGAAGACCGCTACGATCATGAATGGGAAAACTATCAAACTACAACTCCACTCTGTGATTCTCAGTGAACAGGAATGGTGTAGACGGGTGACGGATCAGGTGTCAAACATTGTGAAACTGTAGCTTCAGCGTTTCAGATGAAAGTGGGGAAACAACTAGCCAACTGTGACTTCCCGCCCAACAAGAGTTATATCTGAATTGAATCATTAAATCCCTTCTCATGCCTTGGATTTAGCGTTCCTGTTGATGATGTGCTCTCGCGTTGAACTCTCCGAATAGATCGAAGAAATTTCAAATTCAAACCACTCTCCGATACACAGTAGGTGCAGGCGTGGTGCACAGGTAATGGTCGGCTGACCCGGATGAAGATTACTGCCTTTAGATGATATCTATACGCTATCGACTAATCACAGGTGAGTCGCGAAGTGGATGGGACAGGGAAGTGGTTCTCAGTGCCTCCGTATGAGTGCTGCTTCGAGACCAGATCAGAGACCGAAAATTGTCCTCTTGAGTGTCCTGATCGATTTTCGACACCAATTCATCTTGTTAGCAAGAAGTACATTGCTGGCAGTAGACTTCTATGCGGTTCACGAAAACTTCCTATGAACGCGCGCTTGGGCAGAGACTGCGAACCCTCTGAAAATCCTCGAAATGCTCTCACTTAGAAGCCTCGAGGGCCACCTCGTCAACGTGATTTATCTAAGGGAGAGGCGAAAGGTAGCACTTCACTCTCAGTACAGTCCGCGAAAATCTAAGGTATAGTATAGGTTCTTTAGCGAATCCTGGACGATACTTTCTAAGCCTACTT
>MU945041.1:0-15116 GCA_036418165.1 Cooperia oncophora | reverse complement strand
GACAAAATTATTGTAACACTCAACGAAAAATACATAAATTAAAATTGAACGCACGGTGATGCCTTATGTTCTATTGCATAATATGGAAACTCAGCTGTCGGTCTCTTTATGCTGTCTATTCGAATGGTAGAAGGCCTCTATAAAATATAATAGAAAATTCATCAGTTCGAAAAAAAAACACCCGTGAACCACTGTACCTTTCTAGGGTTCGTCGCCAAGTTGGAATTTCTTTCGCTGCTAAAGCTTTTGCGATTTCAGATTCCGTGCAGGATGCGAGCGTATCTGCCTCCTTTTCGCTCACAATTGGAACGAATGAGTCACACAAGTATCGAATCACAATGCTCATCGGCAGCAATCGTTGAACACCATCTGCATACTCAATACTTCTTGATAAACCGTTCTGTTGTGAACAGGGAGGAGGGGCGGCAAAAAGCACATTGCTCATGGTGTACACTATCACAGCTCAAGCGCATGGATACTCTAGGCATCGCAGTCGCGACATCTCGCGGTTGACAGGTATCCTGAAACGGCCGGCCGCATCACTGCTACGTTGAGTGGAGTGAGTCCTAAGCAAATGCTTCCTACATCAACCCTCTTGCCACGCCACCTGTGTCCGTATCAGGGCACTTGACAACCGGGAAGCATCTCTCTCATTCCTTTTTCTTCCTCCTTCCCTCTCCTTCCCTTCTCTGATCCCTTCTCCTTTATCCTCTCCCTCAAACTACTGCAACTGGCAGATGCCTCGAGAACATACCTCCCAGAGAGAGCACGTCTGGTTGACAAGTGCCCCGTAACCCACCTATGTCATCCCTTCTGCCACGCCAATTTCGCTGCACTCCACTGACTAAGAACCAACGCTCTACACCCACTTCGGACAACCCTCTTAAAACTTGTATTTGCAGAATATATCAAATCGGCGCGTGTGGGACCTCTTGACAATAAAAAGGTCACGCAAAACAAATCATAATCAAAGCCCAGGTTTATGAAGCTGGCTATTGGAGTCTTTCACCAGATTCTTAGAAGCCTATATACTCGTATGCAAGGGGAAGTTCGGCTTGGTGGGGCACCATATGCTGCACTCAGCTAAGCTTGTACAGGCAACCTTGTGAAGACCTGCAAATTACTGTGACCAGTGCTCATTCAAATTTTCACGTGAGTCTATAGGTCTGACTCAAAGTGAGACCAGTTAACTAACAACGAACGAACGCAAATGCAAAATGCCCCTTCCAAGCAAACAGCGCCTATATATTGATATTGTGCGCACCGTTTACTATAACTAGTCCGAAAAGCGAGAGTCAGTTCTCCTCCTAGCTAAATTGGATAAAATTGGCCCTACAGGGCTTCTAGGGCATGGCAGACGGCTTCGTCATCTCATGATAAAGTAGTGAATGGTGCTCCACCTCCTAGAAAAGCATCTCAGAAACACTTTTCCTTGTGTCTTCTATGTGCCTTGCCACCCTAAGCGACGTAAATTTGCTTCTGCGCGCCATTAGCAACGGGTTTTTTGCCCTCCCCCTCGTTCCTATAATGAAGAGAAATGAACAACCTCGTTCACAGATGAATCGCGGCATAACATGATATATTGGGCAACCATCGGTGACTCCAAATGGGCGCACTGACTCATCATACAATTCCAGTAGGTCAACGAAAAGGTACTGATGGAACATGTCTAACTCCTCGACGGTGAAACACTGAAACATGAAAGCTATAATACTTCTTCAAAACTTACACAGAATTGTCCTTATGCAGACAGCTTACGTTGATCATGGGCGCTTTTTCAAAATGAAATTCATATTCATTGATATAGCGTGAAACCGGCATCAGGGGAAGAACCGCAGGTAATTCTCGGTGGAAGAAAACCTGGAAGAACAAGAGAATCTAGGAGTACTCCAACGAAACCGACACGGTCACCAAAAAAGAGCTGCATAAGAAGAAAATCGGTAAAATTGAAACTGCATTAAAATAATATCAAACAACTTTATTTTGCTCTTGATCCGATTGAAAAAAATCCTTCGGTAACGCCAAGTACACTTCAGTAATCACAGTATTAAAGTTCGAGGCTCAAATGGATAACAGATCTCTACATTGGATCCCCTGACCCCGAAACACACTGGAAAGCGACCCCTTTGATCAAAATCGAGCCCTGTTCGGCTTGGAAGAGGCATTTACACTTTCGCTCGTTCTTTTCTTATTTCATGTTAAACAATCGACCTCAAGCTGGGCAGACCTGTAAACTTCCGTGAAGCTGTCAAATGATAGGAGTGAGCTACTTTGTTAACAGGAATTTGCAGGTGTTTACAAGGTGGTCTGTGAAAACTCAGTTCAGTACCATTCAGAGCCCCCACCAAGCCGAAGTGCATCCAGTATTGTTATTAACGAGTTACTGTTCTCAAAATTGTTACTGAGTTATCCGCGATATATGTCAGACTAAGAATACCTAGTGCTATATTACAGAAGAATTCACAAGCATATAAAAAAACAAGGCAGTAAAGCAGAAAGATAAGTCAACAGGCCAAAGACGGACCACTCATATGGCCAAAATGGAGAATTCATTCGAGTGTGACCGAAAAGGAATCCTATATGACGCGGCTACTTTTTAGTAAAAGCCGATTCTAGTGAAAAGGGGCCAATAATCCAAAAAAACTTACTGAGAAGCCTTGGAACACATATGAGTCACCCGCATGATTAATCCGGGTACGTGTACCTTCACCTAAAGGCGCCGATGGTCTTCTAACCACTAGCACATAATGGTGAAGCTTTGAAGCGTTGCTGAAAAATGGCTAAGCATTAAATAAGAAGTGTAGAGAGTAAAACACACTGAACACTAGTCCCGTTCGGTGCGGATGATGGAGCGTTTCGGTGAGGCTGGGTTTGGCACGGCGCCAAACCCGCTCTCCATCAGTTGTTTATGTAACGGTCTTCATTAACATAAACATTGCCCGAACTGCCCAGTTTCTGCATGCGGCCCCCAACTGTACAGTTGCCACATGAGGTGTAGCTAGCCACCACTAACGCGCGGCGATCTACGAACTGAATTGATGTCACACAGCCCTAGCGGGGCGGGTGTTAGCGGCAGTACAGGCCGCATCGCCGTGTGTCCCTTCCCAAGCCCTCTCAGCACGAAGCTGTAGTAATGCCGAAAGAATGCTCGAAGTAACAGAACAAGTACTCACTTCTCGTTTGGAATACAATTAGGGATCCGTGACTCTCCTGGAAAGACATTGTGACGAAGGCCACTTTTCTTCGCTGAAGGCGAGCATCGGCACATTAGTCCATAGGCACCCTGAAACACAACCTGTTGCAAAACAATACCAGAGCTACAGACGAATTTGGGGCAGTTCGGCGACTTAGGCGAGAGGTGTTAGTGCAGTTGCTTGCCTAACATCGGTCGAGCCATCAAGAGACCTTCGCAGAATTTTTGTTGAAATGACCACTTTAAAGTTTGTGTGAGCTCAGATGTGGCCTGAACAAATATCTGCCCTCTTTGTAACGCATTGAAAATACCATCGCACCCTCGCCCCTCCCCCACCGCGTCGCCGAACTGCGCCAACAACTCAATCCAGCTCACCACTTCAGGTTCATTAAAGCATACATCTTCGCATAACGCAGCACCACTCCTGTACTTTCTGTCGAACTATAATTCAAAACAAGGACTGAGAACGGCACGAAAAAAACAGGCAGAAATTCAGGCAACTGTTCTTAATATGCCGCATACTTCTTCTAAATCTATTCCTACAGTTTTTGTCGAAATTTGTTTAGAGGGTGGATTCGGCAAGATATTTGGGAGATGGGCAAGAGAATCGTAAATTGCCGCTTCGTCGCGCGCGGCAATGGGCGCGACGTTTCCTTAATTTGCACTACCCTTATCGATTGGAGCATCGGATTTCATGCAGACAAGGAAATGGTAGACATTTGTGTCTATTTTTAGTCATATATTGAATATTCTCGACCAAGACCACCTGAAACCATCGCACGCGACGCCACTTGGCGCGGCGAATTATGATCCTTTTGAATCATACCCAAGATATTTCAATATTCATATTCCCAAGATATTCATACTGGCGCAATTTGGACACATGAACACGAACATTATAATTGTTTTGTATCGGAGCGCTTAGTGTCAGCGCTAAACAAATGAGCGTGATCTTGTAGGGTCCCTAACGGTCTTAGGACCAAATTTTCAGCCCCAATCTGCCATGGGCAGTTTCAACAAGTCTCTGACATAAATTTGGAAGAGCGCGACCGCAAAGGGTCAACAGAGCCGGAACACGTACCTCTTTTTTCAGGAGATATGAGCTACGCTGTCTAGTATTCATTTTTTCCACATCACTCATTCCCGAGTCATAGTCTCCTCCATCGTCATCATCAGTGTCACTATCATCGCTCACATCAGAAAGGTCAGTATCAGAGTTGTCGTCAGAATCAGAATTACTCTCTTCGGACGACGAGCTTACGGAGGATTCAGAAGCACTCCTTTCAGAATTTTTGGCACCTGAAATCGGCACCTCACGTAATCATGTGAAGTAAAAACGGGAAAGCAGCTTGGGGCTGAGGCAGTTGGGGCGGAGCGAAGTGCGGCCACAGCGAGAAAACACAATGCGTCCTATCTGGCTTTCTGACTGCTCTTCGAGGCTGAGATTTTTCAAGGAAGAGATAAACTATCTTGGCAGAGCGGCGCGCCGGAGCAGACTTGTCCGCCTGCAGAATGATGGGGCGCGTGTCATTGGAGCCGCGACGCCAGCACTTATCTCCATCAGTTGTTGGAGCGAGTATGCGACCCAGCTCCGCCTGACACGTACCCATTTTCCCGTACCAGACAAGATGTAACTTTTCTCGCATCACTGCTCATAGCCCCTCCCTCGCCAACCATATTGAATCTCAGCAGCTTTCAAATGAAAAATAAGAGTGTGTATAATGCGAAGATGCGACACTGCGGAACTGAAGTTGCGTGATAGCGCGCCGAAGTGCTACCTTCTCTTCCCTAGAGGACTCATCTTAAAACTGGGCTCATTCTCAAACACGAGACAAGCGACCAGAGCTCTGCCATCCGCACGTCGCCTAAGGCGTACAGGATCGGACACAGCCCCGCCTCCGCGTAGCGCCCCTCAACTTCAATAAGTGCCAAAAATGTTTCTAAAACTTACATCTCCAACATGAATGGACTAGAATCTTTTCAACCGGTTCTAATTTAGTACGCTCCTTTCGCATCTGTTGAATACTTCTGAGTAACGATCGAAAAGTCTCCAAAACTGGAGCGTACTCGGAAGTTGATCGCACTTCACCGGGCTTTGATCGTGACTAAATCAGAGAATACTTCTAATCCAGCAGCATTTAATTTTTCAAAACAATCAACGATTTTAGTACATTATCCTCTTTATAGTAAAAACACCTACGGTGGAACTGAATGTATAGTGTAGTTCGCTGCGGACGGCTGGGCGTGTCACGCGGGATGAGTTTGGCGCGGTATGATATGACTGTATCATATCGTCCGTATTAGTTTTCTACCACTTTTCGTCGCATGCGCGCTTCAACAAGAACAGCAGGAAACGCGCCTTTGACGTGTGTCAACTCATGCTGCCTGACCAGCCCAACCGTCCGCCGCCAGCAAACTAGAGTGTATTTTCTAGTTATATACCTGTTACGTACCCCTATGGCTAATCCGAAAAACAGGTACAGCGCTCAACGTATTGTGTTTTTCTGGTGCTTCACAGCTGCCGGATCGATTCAACGTACTGGCAAAACATACTTGTGAACCCTACTCATTTTAAAGACCCATTTCTGAGAAATAAACCACCTCTTCATCCATGAGCCTTCTGAAGGTTTCTTGATCAAGGGCAAGACCTTCACCTATAATAAGGAAGCTACCTCGTGGAAAATTCAGAGTTACAGCACAAAAGGTCTCGCTTGCTCGATGAAGGGGTGTGTCAGGCGGGACGGCGCCAAACCGATTCAGCCTGACACCCCTTCACCCCAGCGAACAACCTCAAAAAAGCATAAACGAACCAGCATAAACAAGAAACTAAGGAACTAACCAATTTCTTCGTCTCTGTCATCCTCTTCGCTCTCTAATACTTCGCCCTCTTCTAGCTCACTGGTGTCATCGGATATGACGATGTTATCCACATCCGAGAACTGTAAATCTGAGACCGAGGAGATAGTCTCGTCATCGCTCTGAAAGCCATCGATTATCTGCTTCGCAACTCATTATAAGTGATGGGTCCTGACACGAAAGGCAGGGCGCAGAGCAATAGAGGACCATGGCTGTTAGAACGTCAAAGGTGCGGCCAAGCATGACGCTAGCCAAGGGATGAGCTTTTACAAGAGGACATGATGAGAGGTGCGTGAGCCACTTATCATGAGGCGAGAAATCTGGAATCGTCTAAGCGTCATAGTGGTCAAGGAATAGGCCTGCAAACCGTTGAGAGCGCCATGAGAAAAAACAGAAAGATTGATGTGGTTGAAGAAACTTTTCCTTTACGTAGAGGATTTTATTGGGAATTTCCTGACTTTTCGAGTGGCACACTAACGCTTAAACTGCAAAGTTGAACTAATGTAGAGGTTTTTTTCCAACAGAGAAAGCTGGTCACCAAAAAAAACTGAAGTTCCGGCTTGGCCATATACCACCAAGGTTCAGACTTAGCCAGGAGCAGACAGCCAAAGTTTCCACTCCGTAACCTCGCAGAGGAGACACAACTCGCGCTGCCGTTTGCCCCTCCGAACTACATTAACGTATATTATAAGCTTATAAGGCATTTTTAGGAGGGGCGGGGGGGCTCGCATTCGCAACAAGAACCGAGCCCTTTTTCTACTTGTCTGTGGCCTCTCGTTAAGGAGGTCGAATAGGAAAAAGGTTGTTGTTTCAGCTTTCGTACCTCGACTGCCCTCAACTACTTCTAAGTAGTGAATGAAGTTTGCGCGGTTTCGCATTTAAAAATTTGTTTACCAACAGTGGGACCCCACTCCCGTTTAGGCAACTCATTCGTGGCCCACAAGCGTTCCTCCGCAAGACGAAAAACGACTGTCTTAGTAAATGTCCCCACCTTCTCGGCATGGCCACTATCACCTTCGCTAGTTTATGTAATCTGTCTTAGAACGCCTTATCGGTGCCCGTATTGGGTGGTGCTCGCGCTGAAAAGACATTTTGCACCACTTCGCTAGTTTTTCGCTGCTGTTCCCGATTGGAACTTACAACGAACACTTTGGTGAACTTGTAGGTTCCTGACTGAGTCTTAGCGAAGCTCGTACTCTATAGCTTAACAGGAATTTATAGGTCTACACAGGAGACATCGCCAGCGATCTATGGGAACCAGCAAAATGTCCCCACCAACCCGATCTGCTTTAAACCAGCGGAGATATTTGGATGCGTATCACAAGCAAACTATAGAAGGCTCTGCAACAGCTGTGATACTTGTTTCAGAGGACATTTGACATTAAAAGAAGAAGACTTTTCATCATAAAAAATGAGCTCTAAAAAACTGCACTCACCTCAGAACCAGAACCATCTTCGTCAAGTTCTCCTCCAGAAAAGCTTCCTATCTAACTTTTCACGCATTTCATCCTCTGAATATACAGAACATAGATGTGAAAACAACAAAGGAGACGAATTCTGAAACGCTGTCTCAGTACGCGAACGCACTTATTTGTCGCCAGCGGCTGGTCCCACGCGCGCGCAACTTTGAATTCAAACGCGCTGTGTGCATGTGCACAACACTCTGAACACCGTAATCTCTCCTGGTCTATTATATACGAACGAACGAATAAACTATGTACTGAATGGATAACCTTATTTTCTCTTATAGTGGGTAAGCGCGCTGCTCCAGAGACACGGTGTCACATGCTGGAATCCACACAAGTTGATTATATCAGTTTTTCTAACATTCTCTTTTGACTACATTCTTTTTGCCCCTGCATGTTCCATCAGAACGGCGATCTCATAGGTGAGTTTTCACATTTCCTGAATTCTAATATTTGTGAATGCGTCGCCATTTTCTCCGTGCTTTCATTTTCGATCCCATTCTACATTACCCTTTCTTGAACCTGTCTTGCATGCACTTTATATATCCCCTTCACATTACCATTGCTTTGTGGCGTAGAGAATCATCAGGTTTCTGTCATGGCTTCCGAGATATTCGCGGTGAATGCTGTTACGCGAACCCTTCGGAAAACCACGAGATGACCTGAGGTGTTGAGCAAAACTTCTTTAGGCAGTTTTGTGGGTGCTTTGAGACTTGGGTTTGGTGTAACCCTGTTATGATGGTGGTTCAGTGGATATGAGAGAACAAGAGACAGAGAGTGAGTGCACAACGTTTATCTCTTCACGCAACGCAAAGGACCAAAAAGAACAGAATGGGCTCGATGCTACTCGCCACTACAATACTATGCCCGCCCCCAACAGCTGGCGAAGGGGGCATCATCGTTGACGATGATAGGCAGCGTTCAGACTTTTAGCGCTACGCCGCGCTACAGCTGTAGCGCTACTGTACCGAAGTCCAGCTTCCATTTTTGTTTTTTTTTCTGAATTCAATCCCTTTCCCTTCATTTCTCATTTTATGTGTTCCTGAGCCCCTCTTCCTTTTCAGGGAGGGGGATGGGGTGTGGGGGGTTGCCGAGGGTCGTGATCACGAGTATTATATTGGTTTGTGTCACTGGCGCGAAAAAAAACAAAAATGGAAGCTGGACTTCGGTACAGTAGCGCTACAGCTGTAGCGCGGCGTAGCGCTAAAAGTCTGAACGCTGCCTAAAGAAGTTGCTCAACACCTCAGGTCATCTCGTGGTTTTCCGGCACGGAGAAAATGGCGACGCATTCACAAATATTAGAATTCAGGAAATGTGAAAACTCACCTATGAGATCGCCGTTCTGATGGAACATGCAGGGGCAAAAAGAATGTAGTCAAAAGAGAATGTTAGAAAAACTGATATAATCAACTTGTGTGGATTCCAGCATGTGACACCGTGTCTCTGGAGCAGCGCGCTTACCCACTATAAGAGAAAATAAGGTTATCCATTCAGTACATAGTTTATTCGTTCGTTCGTATATAATAGACCAGGAGAGATTACGGTGTTCAGAGTGTTGTGCACATGCACACAGCGCGTTTGAATTCAAAGTTGCGCGCGCGTGGGACCAGCCGCTGGCGACAAATAAGTGCGTTCCGCAGTTGTATTTGGCATTAGGCGCTCGAGCGCGAGTATTGACATTGCTAGCGCGACATAATCAGGGCAGGGCACCGACGAAACTGCTCATTCAGCACAAACTACCTTGTAACTCTGATCCATATATGACCTATTTCGACGTGCTCATCGACCTAATTTAGTTTCTATGCATCTTTTACTTGAAAATTATCAAAAAAGTATTCGCCTGAAAACGGGTATTTTATTGACGGCAAAATCTTTGACCTCATTGAAGTCTAAAAATTCTGAAATACAGTTGTGTATGCCATTTAGTTGTTCCCAAGGCAGGTCGATTAAGTGTAGAGGATCACTTTTGAGCCATTTTGTAGCCCGCCACAAAGGCAGCGAACTTTGCCCATCTGTGACCCGCTCCATTGTTGTCCTGCCACTTCTATAAGCACCTTCTCTCCTTATCCCGTCGCAGCACTTTGCAGGACGTACACCGGAAAATATTGGACGGCACATTTCGCGATGATTTCATGGATGAAGTCACCCCTGACGCCTTCTCATTAATGGTCACACTGGCATTCTCCCTATGGGTATGGCACATGGAGGGATAATGCCAATAAGGGAGGCGCAACTGTCCAAGTAACCCCGCCCACTAGATCCGAACAAACTGTGTCTTTCAGGACGGAACATTTGGCCTTGCGCCGCTCGCTTATGTTTATGTTTACTTACGTTTGTGATTTTTCAAAGAGATAAGCACCGTATCGCGGCATCCCTGAAATAACATTCGCACTGAAAGCTGCTGCAGAGAAACGCGAGCAGAAGAAAACTTAGCATCTTTGTCGTACATTTGAAAAAATGTAGGAAAACTTCCAGCACAGTTCTGCTTGTGGGAGGGGGTGAGACTTGCAATTTCGCTTCTCCCAATGCAGTGTCGAGGAATCTAGCAAAGATTTCTCTGGCAAAGAAAGATTGTGAAACCTTGTGAAGCCATGAAGTGATACCAATCAAAGTTTGTAGAGGTTACTTGTCAACCCCCTAAAGCAATGAACGCGACGATCTGAAGTAGCGAAAAAGCAAAATGCCCCTCCTCCCACAAGCCAAACTATGCCGAATCTTTATTTCAACCGATGTCTTTATTTCGAGAAATGAAGTGTTCCTGAGCAGTTCTTCTCAAATTCTTGTCGTTCTTCAGTGCAGCCCTCGCAGCACCAATCTATGAACGAAAACTGGTTCTGAAATGGAGTCTAGCCGTAGATGGAAGAAAACAATGTAAAGAGTGAAATTGCAGGACACTGCAGAGAAGAAAAACGTTGGAAAGAAGTACTTGGTTGACATCTCAAGGCCAAACACATCAGGGAGTTGAACACGAGACTTCAATTACACTGTGAGAGACCCATTCTCGGAATTTATGAAGAATGATACCGAAAAATAGGAGTAACTGAAAGTTTTGTGGAATACTGGATTCATCGTGGTTTGCACTAACCACGACGTATCCACGGCCGTTCTGCTTCAACTGGCATTAATTATCATTGAAATGGGGGGGGGAAGTAGGTGGCTGTACATTCCTGTCAACATACCGGCAGTTTTGCGAAGTCGTGTAATGTCCAGTATGGTCACAATTTTCAGTCGTGATAGAAGCTTCACTTGCACACCACTCCTACACTTTTTTTTCAAAAGATGAATTTAGTGCCGAAAGTTCCGAAGAAGCGATTGGGCTTGGAAGCACGAGGATTTGTCCATTAAAGGCAGATGGCACGATGAACCCCCAAGACGAGTAGGGTTAATACGCTCCGGCTGGACCGTGAGCAGGCGCTGCATAATGCCTTTTCCAAGGGAGGTGCCCTTATAAGGGCCCTATCAAGCCACAACATACCGACCCAAACGCCCGCCACGCCCGCCCGCCCACAAATGGACGACCGTTCCTGACGCTCGTATTGATTCATTTGCTAAGCAAATTATGAAGCGAAGGGATTGGTATGAAGCGGCCGTGATGCTGCATGGATATATGAGTACACATATGCAGCCGTACCTTCGGTAGCGGTTATTGGCAAGATGCCTACAGGAAACTCGTCCAAAATTGATTTCTATACATTGAGAACGGAAGCTCTTTCTTCGCAGGATTTTGACCGTTTCACTCCGTTCTTTCGCCATTTCCCCCGCTATATAGCGCCCTAATAGCATTTTATGCCGAACACCAAATCATCGTGCCAACTGCCTTTAACTAGGGAAAACGACGCATCATGGCAAGCAAACTTATCATCTGAACAGTAAGGTTTTCGCAACTGTTGAGAAGTGTTTCACCTATAGAGTGGAAGCGGGCGAGTTCGGTTTGGTGGGGACAGGAGGTGTACTCAGTGAAGGTTGAAGCTAGAACAGGCCGTCTTGTAAAAGCCGACCTGTTAAATAAGTGTGACCGATTCGGTCCACTACACGATTTCGCAGTCTCAAGAGTTCACATACATATCTTAGCGAAATTAGAGTTAGGTAAAGCAGAATTCGCGATGAGCTAGCCAAAAAATTCGTAGGTAGTGCGGTTGAGGAACGCATCGTGTAAGCTAATTGACTCGGTCGTAACAAAATGACCTGTCCCATTTCCAAGAGTTTGCAGTTTGCAAAGCTTTCCCATCCGTAAAGGACAAGCGCCGGGATATGTTTTCATGTGCCGTAGGTTTGTGCAAACATTCAAATGTACAGACTTGCCCTGATGTTCGATCGAATATTTTTAGAACTTTGATTTGGGTCCATTAATTTTTTTATCCTTTGGAACAGGCATCCATCTGAGGTTCGACTGGATTCAGCCACTGTGATATCTGCAGTTTTCCAAGATTCAGATGATTCAAAATCAGGGACAGGAACTCCTTTCGACAAGGCTCTGTCTCACAAGATATTTTCGGCATGAACAAACGAGATGAGCCGTGTTTTGCGAGTCCTTGATTGTTGACAGAGCTTTGATATGCGCTGATAAAACATTTAGTCCTTATCTGTGTTGTGCCAAGGAAAAAAGGCTTCCTAATGAGAAAGGTTTCCTGACAAAAAAGGTAGAGGAATCCCTGCAGTACCGAACTCTGGCCATTTTTCGCGTCATCGTCTCTATACAGACCACTCCAAACAGGTGTTACTATTTGACGTTACTCACCAGGTGGCTAGATGGGTCGCTGCCCACCCCCCCCCCTTCATGCGTCGTATAATGCCCGAGATATACTTCGTCTTTTCGGGATTAGCTACTCCTTCCGATATGGATTAATATGCGAATGTCGTCTTCTGCAAACGAGGTCCGGGACGAAGGATGGCTCAAGGATGGCTCATGATGCTCTGTGATTTTCGATGGAAGTCAAGTGCGTGTCGCATCGTGAAAGATTGGATAGAGAACCAGTGCTCTACACGAAATCTCAGATGAGCCCCGCCCTCGCCGGCCAAGCCTGTCATTCATTCGGTTGGCTATTGTATGGGTCACTTTTAACCCCATGTTTTAGATAGGAAGGCGTGTGTTGGCCCACCCTTAAGGAATACAGTAATGTGTCTTTGCATCGGAAATCACAGACCACCATAGACAGACACAGTTTGGCTTAGTGAGGGCACCGAATGCTACTCGGGGATGTTCTACAGGCTACCTTGTGGAAATACGTGCAGTCCTGTTACTGACTGACCCATTTGCACTAATTCGCAGCTTCACAAGAGTCCACAGATGAGACTCGTCGCCTGAGACGATCTATCAGAAGGAACTAGCGAGAATGCCGACTCGCACCCTCCTAAGCCGACTAGGGCCCATAAGCATTTCAGCGCTTCAAAGACCTTCCTTGCTCACAGGCGGCATGCTGCAATAATTCCAAATAAAAGAAGCATGCATGGCGAGTCTAGAACTGCTCCCCGTTGGATGTTCTGCCCTTTTATCAGCTATTGCGCTGCTGGCCCTCCTGGCTAGTCCGCCATATAGTGCCCCTATTATAAGTGAGTCTGCTGGGTCGACAGCCATCGGTCGTAAATTCCAATCCATCAATGGAATACCGCAATCATCATTCATAACCAGGCTATTAGTAATAATTTACGGTCCATCACAATTGTTCCTGCTCATGCGACCTTTGTAACCCTTAATCGATTCGATCAAAGGGGCGGTTCCGTTACGAATTGTATCGCGATCATTGCGCATATTCGTTTCCATTTCGCTCTTCGCTCTACTGTTCCCATGCATGTCTCGATTGCAGTTTGTCTATAGTCTAGGAGCCTCTGGGTCTTTGTTCTGGCTGAAAATGCTTCTATGAGCTCTTGAACTTGTTTTCTTATGACAACTACTGTTTAACGCCGCAGTTCGCGGTCTGAAAATTATCACAAAAATGCTGAGTTATGGGTAAAGTCACGCGAATATGGTAACAGCAGTCCTGATGGCGTAATGGACACGCCTCGTACAGCAGGCGCACTTGCCCATAGAGCGTGAGCTGCGGGTTCCAGTCCTGGCTGGGGTTAAAACCTTGCCCATGACTCAGCACACTTGTGATGGCTTCCATGACCCTTTACATTTCAGGACCAATTGTGTTCCGCCTCTTGAGAGAAAATGGCAGAGAAAACAGATTTTCAAAAGCGATTAATGGTAAGTTCAATGCAGCGGTGGCCTTTGCCAGCAAACCGTTTCAATTCAATCGATGCGATTTGCAAGTTGCTGATGTGAACGTGAATCAGCACGAAATTGAACTGTGGTGCTAATTTGTTTCTCGGTCATAGATTATGTTCCAGACGATTGAATTCCAAACGTGCTAGTATTGAAAAAAGATGGCGGGGAAGAATTATCCTCCCACTTCCAAGTGAAGAGGGTTTGGTTCGACGTAATGTAACCCTGTACTGAGGTACCTTGAAGATAGTATATGTTTTTCAAGGCCTGGACGTATAGGAGCAGGACATGAAGTGAGTGTTCGCGATGATGTGAGAGGGTGTAAGAGGAATAGGAGCTCCGCTGCCCCTTCCCACAGTCGACGAGTTTTTCTGGGGAAACTGGAGGCAGGAGGTGGGAAGGTGACTGGAGCTGTTCTGATCCGACAGCAAAAAAAGTACATTTCAATCGCACGTTACGTAGCTTGACTTACATACGGGATAAGTGTGTTTTCACAAGCTCGGGGAGGTGGCTCAATGGCTGAGCTTGATAAGGTGGTAATGAGGAAGCGCTGAAGAAAGGGTAATGCTAAATCAAAACTCTTTCCTCCATGGTGTGCTCTACTTTATAAGATGTCCCTGTAATAGGACCTTCTGTATCCTGGGATTTGCTCACAGTGGGTACACTCTTCCCACGGAACGTTGAGAAGTTTCCGACCCTGTGGGAGATCAGACGGGAGACGGGCAAGAGAATCGTAAAATGCGCGCGGCAATGGGCGCGACGTTTCCTTAATTTGCACTACCCTTTCGATTGGAGCATCGGATTTCATGTAGACAAGGACATGGTAGACACTTATGTCTATTTTTGGTCATACATTGTCTATTCTCGACCAATACCACCTGAAATCGTCGTCATTAGCAGGCGCGACGTCGCACGCGACGCCCACTGGCGCGGCGAATTACGATTCTCTTGCCACACACGTGTATCCAATACGGTCCCGTTATGGGATGGAGGAAAAGACTACTTTCGGAAGTGATTCTGAAACACATTCCACAACTTGCATCCGTGGATTATGGGGTACAAGCATCAACTTGTACCTTCTGAATGACTCAATTGCAGAACCATTTAAAAAGCTTTAATTAATGGCCCGGTTGGCTCGCAGCGGTGGTACATAGTTGGACGTGGGTCTGAACGGAGTTTCTGGTATTCGTATTCACCAGCCTTTAGCGCACTTGTCGCGTACTTGCGTTTCTCATAAAAAGAGCTGTTTCCGCGCATAAGAAACGGGTGAAAAAGGACAGAAAAGCACGCGCGTCGACGCAAAGTCTGGACGCTATCTAACGTAGGAAGTGCTCGCGAAAAGGAATAAGATCTTAAGTGGCAGATTAGCGAGCTACGATCCCCCCTCGCCTACCCC
>MU945034.1:0-16045 GCA_036418165.1 Cooperia oncophora | reverse complement strand
TAGAAGGTGCTACGCACCGAAATATAGCCAGATAAGATATTTTAAAAAACTTTTGAGACTTTTGCTGTCTTTTGAGTTTTTTGGAATAAACTTTTGGAGTTTCACATTGTTAATACACATTCAGATTGAGTAATTTTCAAAGCCGAACCCTCACGAAAAAAAGATTCTGGTCACGGCTTGGTGGTCATCGGCTGGTGTGATCCACTATAACTTTTTATCACCAGGCCAAACCATCACAGCAGAACCCTACTGTGAAGAAATCGACGAATTGTACCGAAAATTTTGTCAGATGCAGCCAACACTTATCAAAAGAAAGTCCGATTCCTTTGCATGACAACGCCCGCCCACACGTTTCACAAATCACTATCCATAAATTGAACGAATTGGGGGTTGAAGTTCTACCTCAACCGCCATATTCTTCAGACCTTTCGCCAACCGACTATCACCTTTTCTAACATTTTCAGAACTCCCTTGCTGGAAAATACTTCATCAATCAGGACCAGGCAAGCCTTAGTGGATTTCGTGACTTTTCGACCACCCAGTTTTTTATGTTTGATGAATTTCTCGACTGCTGTCACATTGGAAAAAAGTGTGCTGATTCGAATGGTGCCTATTTCGAATAATCCGATGAGTATTAAAAAAGTTACGATCGTTTAAAGTGAAACACCCAAAACGCTGAGAACTTTCCGGACAACCTAATAGAAAACGGCAGGCAGATTGAGTGTTTGTAGACATTGTAGGAGAGACAAACAGGTCTAAATCATTTAGCGATGTTGAGGTGAGGGGCAAGATTCTTCGTTGAGTGCGGACCACAAACAAGAGCTTTTCAGAATGAAAAAACAGACCCAGGTAGCAATATTACTGTATTACATACAACTGTTTTCCAGATGAAGTTCGTCGCCGTAGCGTTCACCTTGGTCAGGTTGACATCCGGTTTCCTATTTCCTGATTCCAACTCAGGTTGCGGCTGCAATACTTGCCCTCCACAACCAGTCTGTCCACCTCTTCCGACCTGCCCACCAGTACAAAGTTGCCCTGCTCCAGTGAGTGATTTGCATTTTCATTAACGCTCTCATAGACCCTTTGGGAATGCCACCGAGGTGTATGCTTCTCCTTACAAAGGAATAAGGGATAAAGCTCAGCCTTTATGAGCCCCTCTCCTTTTCCTTTTTGAGAGACGCGACACAGCATCCCTTATCAGTATCGGAATGCCATTGTGAACAGGTACAGGCATGAATAGAGACAGCGGGAGGAGGATTAGGGGGTCATATTCGGTTTGAGTGAGGAACGTCCTTCCTTCTAGTCAGCTGAGCGGCAGCGGCAAAGCTTTGTCATTACTGGTAATTGATCGGAGGAGCATCTTTCCACTGTTCGATATTTGAGCGCTTTGTTGAGCTTTCTGAACCTTCACCTTGACCACAAACTTGACTTGCGAGATCAGCTGATGTGGAAGCCAATGTTTCGTTCTACCAGGCAAATCTGGAATTAGTTAAACAGCCACTGAGGGACGGAACCCTAGTTGGTCCAAGACATTTGATCTCGAGTATTTAAGATGATGAGTTGCACATATGCCCTTTACTGAGCTTCACTCTTGAATTAGGGGTATTTCTTCTAACATATGCCCTACAATTCGGCTCCGACTTCTGCGAGCGCGAACTTCCCCTAACTTGTTCCTGGATTATCGCCCCAAATTTTCTAGTATTATCTTATCACGTAACGTACCCGCGGTATGGAAGCTCTCCGTCAAACTCAACAGTAAACTCCGCTGCTACCGCTAAACAATAATCACCTTCAAAAAAAGGGCATTCTCTACCTCTTTTAATCAACAATATCATCCAGAAAATGTTCAGACACCTGTATGTTGGATACGATGCACTGCGCTGCAAGACTGCCTACAGAAAGAAGAAGAAGGCCTTTCCAACAGTGGGGCCAGGGCAGAAGGCGTATTCGTTGTAGACCATGAGAAAATTCATAACAAATCGGTGGGCTTCATGCTTTTTTCTTCCCTTTCGCTCTAGGAGTTCAGACTGCACAGGCTGAAGAAACTCGTTGGAAACGCGACGTCCTTGATGAAGTGGTGAAAGTGGACGCGAACTGTAACAGTGAGGAATTGAGAGCTATCATAATCGAGGTAAATGACCTTATCAGAGAACCTACTTTGCGCTAGCAGAGCGTTTTATTGTAGAACGTCGACCGTATAACTTCCGTTTCGAAGAGAAGAATTCAAGCCGAGTGCGAGCAGCAGCCTCAACGCCGTAAGCGTGAGTCTTGTTAACTGGCAGAAGAGATGCACGATCAATGACATCATTTTCTGCGCGTAACAGATCTGCTCTGAATATTTGAAGGCCAGTCCGCCCCCCCCCCCGCGAAATGCCTCCGTGCATTCAGCATCCAGCTCTGCACTCGCATATCACTTTTGTCACTGGAAGAGGCGGAAATAAAGCGGCCACGAACTGTGAGGCTTGTGGGTTTTGTTCTTCGGACTACAAGACAGCGGCTTACGCACATCACCGTCTGTATGTTTTGTCGACTATAGCGTCGCTAGTGAACGATTTTATTTGCTCGTCAAAGAGAATCTTAGCTTGTCGACACTTTTTCGCGAGGTACGTGTTGTTCTGCTCTCCCTGGATACCTTTTTTGTAGAGAATGAATTAATAACAATCCATTCGCAAAGCAAGATGCGTTTTTGCGCTACTTAAATTCAGCAGTGATGCAAGTGCATTGGTGCATGCAAACTGCTTCGCCTGCATCGCCTACCATGTCCTAAACTTTCAAGCGTAGTATTCTGGAAAGCTGAATTCTATTGCAGTAGTTTTTGCCCTTTTCGTCTTTTTCTCGCTATCAGTCATGCGGGCCTCCTTTGGTCTTTTTCTGCGTATCACCGCGAAAGCTGCGAAAAATGCGCAGGACGCGCAAGCTATCGAGTTGCCGCAGCAATCGATGGGTATTATTGGTCGAGCCTATGTACGACCCCCCCCCCTTTTTGGGGTTCGCAGTGGGCGACATCCCCCCCCTTTTTTACTGTTTTGACGTTACTAGATATTGAAAAATAGATATAAACAGTCCTACCTTAGAGGTGAGGGGGGCTTTGGGGGATTTACTTATGTGCAAGCGTTTGTAATCAAAACAGGCGCATGACGCTGATAAAGACAGCATAATGCGAGTTAAATGAGGACTCATGGACTAAAGCGAAAAAAAAACAAAAAGCGGCATAACAGAAAAAAAAACAAAAAAGAAATGCGCTAAAAATGCATTAACCCGAGATGTGGAGTACGGTAGCAGAAATGCGTATGTAATTGCAGCCGTGACTGGAGATTATTCGTCAATTTTAGCACTGGAGCGCGAACTTTCAGCAAAGTGGGGTGTCTTTAAAGGACCATAACTTCCTCAAAAAGCGGACTGTGGAGAGGCAGACCGTATTCGATCACACTCCCTTGTAGAGGGAGGTTTTCACTTCCGCAAGATACTGAAACGTTTATGAAGGTCGCAAAAATCACAGAGAAATCTGCCATAGGGATTCGTTGGGGAGTGATTTCAACTGAACAGGTTTGAATCAATATATTTTTTTGTAACTCAACATTTCACAAATCTGAGAACGGTTTCGAGTGTTTAAAGATTTTCTCTTTCTAAAAACCTCTTGAGCTGTTTCTGAAGTTCTCGGGATTCATGAGAATCTCGCCATGGGGATTTCTTTGGGGAACACTCCCAGCTGCGCGAAAAACCCGTTTCCTGTGTACCGTTTCAAGTGAGCGTGTTCGAATAACCAGGAATGCATGAAAAACGTATCCTCTGGTGGAGCAGGAGCAGAATATGGTTCGTTTAGCGCCGATCACGCTGACTTTGGATGCGCCGCGCACTGAGGTCCGCGCAGAGGTGAAGGGATGGTGCAATTTGTGCGTAATGTCTGTCCACGCGAGCAAATGTGTCTATAGGATTCAGGGAGATCCATGGCGAACCTGTGCACTTGTTTACAGTGTTTTCCCTTGCGATGATGGATGATGGAGCGTGTCTGTGTCGACGCCGCCAGATGTGTGCTCCGCCAATTGCTGTCTCCGATAAAGGAGACCAACTGCTGGAAAACGTCTGGTACGAACGATATGGTAGTCCTGTCGTTTGTTGAAAAAAGAGGTTGGCTCAGCGCCAAGCGTAATCGCGGACACGCCCCATCATCCGCAACGAACCAGAGTATGAGTTGTACTGTTCAGTCATCAACGGACTTACGAGATAATGTCGACTTATTATAATAATAATTTCAGTTATTTCGGATTAATTGATGGTTGAAAGTTTTCTACTATTTCTTTACATATCCGAGTTCTCTACAAAGCGAGTTCCGCTACTCTGGACTCAGCACACTGAGACCTTTGCGCTGCTCGATACTGGCTACCGCCCTCATTACGACCCCCCTCTCCTGGCGGCCAAATACGACCCCCCCCCTATGGGGATTCCTCAAACACACATGATGTGCCCTGAAGTCAGCAGCACTCGCCAGCAGACTGAGACTCTGTGACTGTCGACTGGGACATGAGGGGGGGGGGGTTGGTCGGGGAGTTAGTCGACCTCATTACAACCCCCCCCCTTTTTTTGATTGCTACGCCCCCCCCCCCAGCCCTCTGTCCTTCCTCATCGACATCGAGCATCCGAGCCGATCGAGCCGGTAGGAGGGGAGGGGGCATATAGTACGCATAAAACAGGGAAAATCATCAGAAGTCAACCATCGCTCCCACAATGCCAAAACGTAAATACGATCCCCCTCCAACAATGTTTGAGACGACCCCCCCCTCTACAAAGGCCCGTGAAGCGAGAAAAACAACTATCAAAATAAAATTTTCCCAGCCCAAATACGACCCCTCTCCTGGCGGCCAAATACGACCCCCCTATTGGGGATTCCCCAACAACGATGTGCCCTGACTGTCGAGGAGGGATTTTGCGCAGACTGTTCTTGAGGTTTTATTGCTCCCTTCTATTGGAGTTCACTTGTCGGCTACTGGTTTATGACGGACTACAGCTACAGTCCTCATCATTACGGACTGTCGGGGCGGCACAGCCGCGCTGCAATGTGACGCGACAGCGGCTGCGGCTCGGTGACGGCGAATCAGCTGATTTCCATGGAATTCGGCTGCGAATTCCCACTTTTTCAACTCTTCGAGCTTCGAAAGTGGAAGGTGAGTTATTTTGAGCAATTTTAAATTGTACTGACTCTGAATGAATCTGAAAGAATGCAAGCCATTTGAATAAATGCCTGAAATAAGGCAAAATACAAGGAAAGAGTCATATAATGCTCAGAAAAAATAATAGGAAACCATAAGCCTAGCACAATTCAAAATTGTTCAGAATAACTCACCTTCCACTTTGGAAGCTTGAAGAGCTGAAAAAGTGGGAATTTGCAGCCGAATTCCATCGAAATCAGCTGATTCACCGTCACCGAGCCGCAGCCGCTGTCGCGTCACAGTGCAGCGCGGCTGTGCTGCCCCGACGGTCTACGTACAACTTGAAATCAATCCCTTTGAACGCGTCGATCTTCTCTTTTTCTCTGCACTCTCTCGTCCGCATGGCACTCTATGGCCGTTGTGACTTACTCCAGCTTTTCACCGACTATAAGTAGCTCACCCACCCCGGAGTCCCCTCCCCTTGAAAAATCCCGTTTCCTGGCTCGCCATACGTTTTTTGCACGTTTCGATGCTTTTACGCCGCTGCCCACAGGACCATGCACAAAAGTTCAAGATTTCACCTAACCAGTCCTGACAGTCCGTAATGATGAGGAGTGTAATACTACCTAGATCGCGGAAATTACCTCCAAAGGTCTACTTTCGACTGCATCTTGTATGCGGTGATCTTCATGTGCAACCGCTAAATGCATCCTTATTGACGAAAATGACGGAAAAAACCACTAGAAGAACGGTCAATGTGACCCGTACAGTTGATCCTCCTTGCAGTTGATTTTGATGAATGGGTGACAGTACGAAGAAGCGAGACAATAGAAACGGAATAGAAATGAGAGATTCAAGACAATGAATAATAGAGCAAAAAGATAAGCAAAACGCAAACACCAACGCATGCCAACCAAAGAGGCGGGCACGGTCCTATTGGGTATGTGTGGGCCTAATTCATGAGTGCGTAGTGCGCTTCAACACACTTTCGGGCCAGGGAAAAAGGCGTAGCATCTGTGAATGCAGACTTGGTAATTCCACACACGAAACGCTACTCTGACAGCTTACTGCGGAATGTGCCCTCAAATGTTTCCGCAGAAGAAAAAAAATTGTGATCGCTCGGCGTTGATCAAGCCCCTGCTAAAAGCGCCGTAATTCTCATCAGTGCTAATCGTACCGAACGCAACACCAGTCCAGGTGTGACAGCCTTTCTATAGTCCGTAAAATGTAAGGTGAAAGTGAATAATTAGTTGTTGTTTGTTTCTCCCTTGTTCTTTGAAAGTCATTGGCAATAATCACCTGCTACTTTCAGGGTAACCGAATGTGAATCTGTGCTCGGCGGTGATTTCTACCTATAATACAAACAGCCCTGAAGTAATTCTGCCAAGCAAATCCGTTTGGCGACGTATCAGCTTGCTGTATTTTTTGCAAAGCAGCTCTGTCCGATGTTTATTCGTGCGAGGCTTTGCTTTATAGTGTTAACTTTTCGACTTTTGCATTCAAAAGTACTTTTCGAAATTATTCAACTTTACCGCAAGGTGAAACGTTGGCAATCTTCCTAGGGTAATGCAGAACGGAGTCGAGTTAAGGGGGAAGGAAAGGCCGGGCCTTGCCTTCACAAGGGTTAAGACCCTCAAAAAGGCGAGACAATCGAAACAGGCCAGAAGTCAAGCGAACTGCCTTGCCAGCCTGTTTCCGTTTTGTCGAACCTGATTCAACGTCTGTCGCAAGCTATGAAGAGGAGGGAGTTGTTTTTTTGCATCTTTTCATAGCTGACAACGTTGAATCACGGTGGTACAGAAACGGGCAAGGCAGTCGTGAATTTGCCTGTTCCGATGCTTGGCCTTTGACGTCTAAGCTTGAGCAGCCGGCCTTTCCTCCCCTAACTCACTCCTCCGTGAATTGGACTCTATGAAAGCAGGATGAGCATACGAACAGTTCACTGCATGCCAAAAGAGCTTATATTCATGATTCCCCGATCACGCAACTCGAAAGACAGGAATCGCGAAGCATCAGCGCGATTCGCCAACGATTGAAGATCAGGAGCGCATCCGCATTTGCCCCGGTCAAGATAAGGTGGGCCGGACACGTCATGGGTTTTGAAGATGACCGTTGAGCGGCAGAGCTTATTACCGACTGGATTCCACGTACGATGTCAGCAAAAGCACCTAGAACGACAATACGCCATGTCAAACTTCTTCGTATGGATGTTATAAAGGTCCCCTTGAGCCACAGGGAACCCGGTGGGGCGCAATACTAGTTCCTTGGCAGGGAAGAATATCGAGGTAGCTCGAGCTGGGGCCCGGAAGATGCTACCGGCCGCCAGCTCGACGCCTTCACTCGATATTCATAGGGAGCACCGTGACACCCAGGTAGAACCATCGTACGCATGTTTTTTGCCATAGGCAGGTATTAAAGCACGACACGGCGCTGTGCCCACGGTCCCCGTCTGCCGCTTGCGCAGAAATGCGGAAGCGTCAGTGCTAAACTTTTAATTGCTCGCTCTTTGCGCTTGACGAAAGGCTGCCGATGCCGAAATAGAGGATATGCAAGGAACCCACGCCACAGTTACGGCGGACAGGCCTAGGCACAAAAGTGATCAACCGGCTTTGTGCAGGAGATGACCGCGCATTCGGATTTCCACATTTGAACACTAGCTCCTCTTTGGTCAGGTCAATCTCGCTCCAATAGGCATTTGTGTACTGAACCCAACAGAGGTTCTCAGCTAGTCCAACCAGCACGTGCATTTTTGAGTTGCCACCCTAGAGGCATGGTTTTTTGGGGCGCACGGCAGATATATAAAGGAGGTGGCAGAATCGTATTGTGGACCACACAGGGGGGGTCGCTTTTCGAATGAGGGGGTCGTAATGTTCGAAAGGAATTTGCAAAAAAAAAAATTTACGACGCCACGTTGTTGACTTTTTCGCGTGATTTTTTTGCCAGTTTTATGCGTACCTAGCTTAGCGCCGCCGCAACCCGCCGCTCGACGGACAAAAGTGTTTGGGTGAAGAACGGGAAACTGTGGCTGAACTTTGGTAGTAGGTTTGGGGAAGATGGGTCGGGGTGGAGTCGTACCGAGCCGTGCCCTCATTCAGGTGGGGAGGGTCGTACGGCAAGACGGCTCGCTCCTGGGTTGTATCGACAGCCAGCCATTTTCACATACCACGATGCTGTACCGCCCGCTGTAACGGAACCCGCGCAGGGCTGCACTAGAATGCAGACGGTGCCTAGAACGTTTCCAATTACTTCTTCTCTTTGACAAATGCTAGTCTAATTCGTTACTTCTATTTGAACCCAATCTGAGGGAGCTGCTGCTTGGGGATGTACTGGATGAAAGAGGTAGCTTCCACAGCTGATCTCTGGAACAAAGAACGGCGAGAGCTGAGTCTTCTCAACACCTTCTCCACTAGAGGTATAAATTGGCCGCCGACATCCTGATTGGACACCAACATTCCTGACAGTCGAGCAGATGACAGTGCAAGACACATCCTTGCAAGCAGAGTCGAGGCCACTATCTGCGATGGCACATGCAGATGAACTTCTTACCGGTAGCGGCCAGGCTACATGGCTACTTGAAGCTAACTATTCTTGCTGAACTAGGCTCGTTACTATTGAGCGAGTAGAAGTTTCACCGACAGCGAGCCATGTCAAGATCTATGGACGACTTCCTAGCATATTTTGGCACTGCAAAAACCTTATTTGTGGAGAGATGGCATCCACAAGTGTTCCAAACGTTACTGGTGACCCAGCAATAAAAGTAAAGGATAAATATTCAATTTCATAGGTTTCTCCAGTAGGGAAGTTTAGTCCCAAGAAGTATGACAGAACTTCTCGCTAACTCAACAGGGTGAGGGTTTTATCAGTTTGAAGAACGTTATCCGGACATATATGAAAACTCACTTCGATTCCATCAAAACAAAGTACGGCTCCATTTTGTATTCATACGTTCGTTGAACAGTGGGTAACCATGATGACTGCAATGTCACTTGATCCTTCGTGGGTTCTTCCTGTATTGTGTCCCCTGCGAAGCCCTCCAATGTCATTCAATAAATTTGATTTCCATGATCTCTCAGAAACCCCCTCCTATCTAAGAAACACATATCTTGGCTCATGTTTTTTGAATATTTCGACGCTTTGACAGCGTCCCAGGGCACTTGTCAACAGCGAAGCATCTCTTCTCCTTCCCTTCTATTCTTCCTCCTTCTTTCTCTGTTCCCTCCTTCTTTACCTTCTCCCTTCTAACTACTGGGCTAGTAGATGCCACAAGAAAGTAGCCCTGGACCGTCGCAGCGAGAGCACCCTTGACAGCCGCCCTCAGCTATTGCATGGTTTCGCAACAAGCAACCGAAAAGTTAAGATGTAACGTAACCACTTGATGTACAGGCACCTTCTTCCTAGAAGTCAGTCCGGTCTGTAAGCACAGAAGATGCAGCTGTTTCGCAGCTCAACATGCGTAATATACACGGTGCTCTTCCATGATGAAGAGGCAATGTCCCGCCCATTGACCCACACTACGCCCGTTCATTTGTGCCACCTTGAAGGTGGTGCAGTTGTTTCAACACTGACTCCTTTCACTGCGGAAGGGGAGAGAACATGATAGGAGGGGGGAGGGGGAACTGGTATCGCGATAATACCAACAATCGAGAGATTTCCAAGCATGTCTTTACCTTCTTAGCATGTGCTTGTGTAAGGGTTCGTTCATACTTCGCGGAACATCCACCAGCGACCGGAGTGTCCGGCAGCGTCGGCGACTATAAATGTATAGATATCTCTCTAGCGTGAGCCAGCGTTCATAAGTGACCAGCAGCGCCCGGGAGTGGAAATTATGGGGCGATATGAGGGTGGCAGACAGCTGGTAGAGAGCATGGCGCGGTAGGAGGGCAGAAGGCAGGCAGTACTATTGTATCGCCCCTACTCTCTAAGAGCAGTCGGCTGGCCGCCGGTATACGCTGGTAGACGCTAGAACAATAACTACATGTTCCCAGTCGCTGACGCTGCCGGAGCTAGTTGTCGCTGGTGAACGCTGCCACAATATATCAACGCAGTCTAACTCCGTCCGACACCAGGTGCTACCCACAGCATTTTGATTTTTCTCTTTTTTGTCCAGAATTTCAATTGATCTCTACCTTGCCATTGATAGTTGAGCCTCAATACGCACCGGCTTCTAGTTCAGCCCACTACAATACTTCCTTTCAGCTTTACAGCATCCTTAGAAAGCGGAGCGAGCAACCGACGTATCGGAGCAGGCGACCGACCGCAGGTCGGTTAGCTTGATTGCTCTTCAGAGCAACTGATATTTTGCAGTATAATTTGAACAGTGCAGTACAGAGCATAGGCCATGGTGGAAGGCAGATTTCACCATGGAGTAAATTTGGAGCAATTTCACCGGAGGTAAACGACTTGCACCTTAAGATTCCAATGCCAGTGACCACAGATCGGGGCAGAGTAATGGAGTAGAAATACGAGTGATAAGCCAGCAAACTAATGAATAAGGGAAGAAAAATCTAAGCGAAACCATCGGGAATGCCCTTATCACGACCCTCTGCCAAAACGAGGTTGTACGTGCAAGAGACAGAGAAAAGGCGTGTCCCGGACGAGTTCTCCGAGGTGTCCGACAGCGCCGTTGGCGTGGGCAATTGGCCAAACGTTGTAGTGTGATTGCGTACGACGAACCATTACGGCTATCCTACGCATATTTTCATTCTCCCTTCGTCGGAGTAATGGAAGCTACACAAACGGGGTTGCCGGCGCAAGCATGAAAGATTCATCTTTTCTGTAGCCCCAAAATACGTGGTAATCACGTCGTACAGTCGCGACGAAGGCGACCCACGCACCTTCCCATACCGCAATTAATTTCTAACTGTTCCCTTCCAACGGCTACTTACGACTACCGAATAGAGTGGTTTGTTTGGAAAATAGGCTTGTCGCGCATTCCAATTGATCAGAGTGAGGTGATGTGTGAAAAGAGCTGCTACCGCTATGATACCATCAGGTTAGAAGGAACTGTCTTTCCGCCGTATGGAGGTGCAAGGTTGGTTTGGCATGGGCTTTTATCTAGGGTATTTTCGTCAGATTCTTTTCTGCCCTTCTTCACTAGATAGATAGTTACCATCTCGTCATTCATCATTTATCGTCACTACTTCAATTAGTGATCAAGGGACGTGCCTTAAATACTTTGGTCTTTCTATCTACTCCAATTTTTTCATTTCTTTCACAATACAGCACGATCCTCGAAACATCCTTTATTATACTAATTAATAGAGATTTAAATGGTTCGAATAAGGGACGAGTTTTTCCAATTTCGATGTTAAGAGCCAGGTTTAACGTCACATGACTTCTGCATAATACACTTCATGGACACTTTCGAATCAAGCAGCAGTTGACCAGAAATACGAAAAACCAACTTGGATAGTAGTACCCATAGAGAATAACATGCTCACAATAATAATCAATCACACAAAGAAAATTTAAACATTTGAAAAACAACCGTGGGGCCCGACCTGGCAAGAATCAAAAAACCAGAAAGCGAGCAAAAAAGAAAATATGTACTACTACAGCATCCAGAATAATGTAGAGATATGAACATCCGTAAGCAGTAAGAAGAGACGAGGTTCGTGGGTTTCGCGATGTGTTGAAGCGAATGAATCAAAAAAACGGCAGGAGAATGGGAGAATGTAGGAAGGTGGAAAGTAGGCTGGGGAAAGAGGTGGTATCAGAAGAATGTTCAGGGGGGAGGGCCTATCGAAAATTGACCTGTATGCTTATTGAAGACGAATGCCGGAAAACTCACAGTTCCCAGGAATCATATTCGTTTTCGACAGCAGCCACTGATCCAGGACCGCGGGCTAGACAACACTGTTTGAAATGTTACTATAAGATTCGACATGGCACGCAACTGCTGCAGATGAGAAACCTGAAAGGAAGTACTAGGACCTTGTGTACCGAAAACATCGCCACAGTGTCGGTTATCATGCATGTCATGGTCATCAGAATTAGAGTGATAAAAACACGCAAGAAGAATAAATACCTAGCTGCACCCCTGCATGGATGCATAAGCAGCAAACAGAATCTTTGGGGCTCAGTTTCAGCGATTTTCTTGTAAACCTACAACATATGGTAAAATTCAACATGACGTTATCAAAGAAAAGAAAACACTATCGAACAATACCTTCATGAAACAACTCATCTACCACCTTTCGTTCACGACGCTCATACTTCTTCGCATATGGAACCCAAAACGAAGATGCGCTCAGTTGCACGTTGAGTCACAATCTGGAAAGCATGATTCAGAGAACTTTATGTCCTTCAGTCTCACGAAAAAGTTCCTCTCATGACCACATACGACCCGCATTCTCTGCAACTGAGCACGACTTCCCCCATGGGATTGTCCCAATTGATCTGGGATTGTTCCAATTGATTTGATCTATACTCATAAAATACTTTACACTCAACGCGTCTGCTGGAGTGGAACATAAGGATGAGGGAAATAAATTAATGCATAGATGTGCAAAAAAAAACGAATGGGAAGACGTTCAGGAAAAGGTTCAAGAATTCTTCCAAGGATCCTCCAAATCCTGGCGGAATGATTGGTGGTTCGTACGACTAGATCCTTCTAGCGAGTTAAGTTTCAAATTGACAGCAACGAAGAGGATTATTCATTCTGAATGTGTATCTCACGAAATCCTTTCGACTTGCTCAGTTTTCAAATTTAGATGGAAATTCCAAGAAAAACGTCTGACTAAAGCTAAGGACGATGAAGCAAACAAAAGGTTGACGAAAGTTTCACTGCAGGCCGAAATGTTGGACTTTCTGAATTGAAGTCTGGCCAGAAGTAAAGCTGCCAGACCAATTATTTGGCTACTTAAGAAAAAGAGCAGTTTTCAGAAAAGGTGGGGGGAAAAGGTTGCATGCCGGCGAAAATCTGTGGGAATAGGAATCACTATAGAAATGGGAGTATTGAGGCCGACAATCCATGCTTACCAGAAATAAAACGACTGGGAAGTAATGTGTTGAGAGCAGGAAGCGCTGCGATGAGAATGGGTAGTGGTGCGTGAACTCGTCCGTGTGGAAGCATATGCATAGCAATGCGGGCAAAGAACATAAAAATCCTACCAATTTTGTTAGTGAACATTGTTGTGTGCCATGCAACGTGCACTTACCAATAGCTTTTCATGGAACTGCAGTTATTCTTATATTTGGAGATTAGTGAGCAACAGGGAGGCAAAATCTCTATAGCATGTGACCTGGCCTAATCAGCTGCACGTACAGTTTTCCCCATTTCGCGGATTGCGCAGAAATGCCGAAAACGCAGAAATGCCGAAAACGGATGAAGAAGTAATAGGGATCGGTCCACATTGGGAGCGCGGAATTCGCAGAGAAATTTTTTGCGGTTCTTGAAATCGAAATAAATTTCCTTTCTTCTGCGAATTTCGCGGTTCCCATCTTTGCAGGTGAATTCTACATCCCGTTTCAACACGGATTCATAAAGCGAAAACAATATCTCCAATAAGATCGAAACTCAGCAACTAACAAAATCCAAAAAAGCCAAGACCAACCTTTTCGGGATTGGCACGCGTCGACTTCTTTTTCCTGTGGGCTTAGGTGGGACAGCGCACATGGAGGTCTTCAAAAACGATACCATCGATGAAACATGAACCTGAAACACGTACCTAATTGAATAAGCAAAAATGGTAGCGGAAAAAAATTGGAAACAAACGAAAAACGAAGAATCAGAGCAAACCGATTGCAAACAATTCAACGCACACGCGATTATTGATCAAAATGGATGGCAAAGGGGAATGGAAGAGGTGAACAAAACAGGTGAACAAAACAAAACGAAATAATAAGCGAAAAAACCTCAAAACAGTGAAAAGCACAAGACAGCCATCAGCTGTTCGGCGCAATAATTCCGACGAGACACCTAGCAACGCAAGCACGGAGTTCAGCGTTCACTCTCGGTGCGTCGTCACATTGGGCATGGGCCTTCGCGGGTTGCCATGGGCCTAAGGGGTGCCAATGGGCCTATTTGCCCAGCTTTTATGGGAAAACCTGCTTTTTTGACTTTTTAGGTGTGCCACAGCCCCTGCAGTCGCCTGGGAGACCATTTGGCACATTTTAAAGCGTATGGGGTTAGTTTATCGCGGAAAGTGCCTTTAAGATTCCAATGCCAGTGAGGGTTTTCCAAAGGGATCGCCTCCTAACCAAACAACCTGAAGGTGCATATAGTCGCAAGCGGTGGAGGCGGTGCCAGTGACCACAAAGCGAACCCGTTTTTGGGTGCCTTTTCTAGCGATGGTAATCGATTAGTGATCAATCCAGTAAGAAGATAATCAGTGGTGAAAACGCCGCGAGTGGGGCTCCATTCCTCTTGACACCGCTCCAGCTGATCGCGACGATATCAGTTTTACATACACCGAGAAAGCCCACAAAGTTGCACGACTGCCCATCCGTTAGCTTATGTGGGAGACGGTAAAGAGGATCGTAATTTGCCGCACCGCCACGCGCGGCGATGGGCGCGGCGTTTTCATAACTCGTTTTAACCTGTCGAATGGAGCACCGGACTTCATGTAGACCCCGTCATCGTAGACAGTCATTACTGTCCTTAATTGCATTTTGTCGCCATCTACTACCTGGAACCATCGTCCTTTGCAGACTAGACGTCGCACGCGACGCCCAGCAGCGCGGCAAATTACGATCCTCTTGTCACATACCCAGCTTACGTGAAAATAGAGGGATGAAGCTGCATCATATTGAGCAAAATGTCGGCCTTACCTCCTAACGCAACGCTGAAGAGTTAAACTGTACACCTACAGCTGCGGATCCGACACCCGCCCAGTAGAGGTGAAACGGTTTGCAACTGCATTAACGTGCCCACTTTGCCCCACCTCACCCCCCTCCCCCTTCAAAAGTTTATGGTGAACAGAGCTGAAGGGTAATGTCAGTTACTGGACTCCGTCTGAACGCCCCACGGCAAGCACCTAGCCAAACTACCTGCCAGGTCCCTCTCACTCCCGGAGGTCCCTTACCTCTGACTGCACGGTCGTTGAGGGTTCAACATCGACGCAAGTGCCCTCGAGAATAGCGCTGGCAGAGTCCGGAACAGAATCCAGGCAGATTACCGGCTACAGCCTCATTTCCCGGCACTCTCAAAAGACACTTTCATTACCCTACAGGACTGCAGGAAGCAATTTCGGAAGTTTGGATCTTATAAGTCTGCTCTCTGTGGGATGGGAAACCTGAATATTTTGTGACATTTGGGGTCCCCTAGCAATCAAAATGGAAAACTCATTATCTAGAAACCATTCTGCTCTTTCGAAAATTTTTTTCCAAGAAAACTCCTCAAACCCTGAACCTTAAAATCAGCAATGACTTATCGGAAAATCTAATATCAAGTCATCCCATTCAAAAGTGCCGACGGTTTTATTCGAATAAAACAAAGAGGAGAATAGATAAAAAAGTAATATTTTGGCTTCAAGTTAAGTAAATCCCTCCTTCACCAATGACCCGCTCCCAGTGCCCCGAAAGCCTTTGGACCTCTGGTACCTTCGATTTTTCAACAAGTGCGAGTAAATTGCTGTTGCCAATTTCGGCGAATGACAAAACATTGTAGCGTTTGCCGTCGGAGAGTACTCTCGACTGACGAGAACAATTGGAATCGCTCGGCTTTATGTCGGGCGAATGGGGCGATTGAACCCAGGTCTCAGTATTGTTTGTGTCCCAGCACTGCCCTACAATACAGTTACTGGGTCTGGCACTATGACGAGCAACGGTGGCCTTCTTGTAGTTGTGTGGTATCATCCATTTGTCGATCTGATTGCCGAGGAACAGGCAATATACACCGACAGCGACGATTTTATTCTCTGTATGAGCATCCACTTGCACCCACGTAATTCCTCATG
>MU945030.1:0-11888 GCA_036418165.1 Cooperia oncophora | reverse complement strand
CTCAATCTTACCAGGAAAGGTCAACAGGTCAGCCTGGCCATTTGCAATGAGATGCACATCACTGTACTCATCTTGACACGGTGAACTCAGAACTGTCTTCAAAATTTGCGGAACGATTCTCTGAGCGGAGTTATGGAGGTTTTTCTTTACTGTTTTTCTTCTTACGGGCGCGCTGGCGCCGAAGCGTTGGCACATGTAGCGCGACTCACAGCGCTCTTCGCGCAAAACAGGTATCATATTCGTGTTCAGGGGTCAAATAACCCCTAGGGACGTCTTCTGACTCAACTTCGAAAAAATGGGTATGGATAGTCATGGCTGACTGATAGCTAACAGCGATACTATGACTAGCATACTGGTGATGACTGGTCTTCGAACTGAAATAACTCTTCAGTCATGTCTTTTCGCAAACAACAGTACCTGGCTTACTTATTTGTGCCGTCTGCATCATTTTCTTGACTATCGGGAGGAAATCCCATTCCGAGGGAGATTGACTGAATGGGAATGAAATGAATCATTTCATTTCATTCCCATTCAGTCATCGATGGTAGGTGAGCTCCAATCTGCTGCTAATTACCCATGGAATAGCCCACATTTTCCAAGTGAGGTCGAAATATCAGATTCGGCTAGAAACTTGTCCCCAGGGGTAATTCACCCGCTAAACATGAATAAAAAAAGGATAAAGTCTTCGCCGTTGATCAATCCCTTTGTGGGATGCGGCACGCATTCTACTTCCATTCAGAATCGTAGTGGCTTATTGAATGCGATGTGGCCTATACAATGACTTGCGGTGGCCAGCCGATGTACAAGTCAGTGTTTTATCCTCCCAGACGAATCTGGTACCAATTTACCGTCCCCGGAGGGTAGAAGGCTTGGTTGGCCTGGGCGGGTGTCGACCCGGGATTCGAACCCGGCGCCGCGCGAGTGGTAAGCGCGCCACTTGTCACTACACCACCTGAACATGAATATGATGGTATTTCATTGCAAAAACCCTTGTGACACGTGTTACGAGGGGTACAAGCAGAAGCACTCTTTCAGGCCACAATGGGTCTACACTTTCAAAAAAACTGATCGCAGGTTCCCTTATAGGGTAGTGCAGGCGAGCAGAGATGTTAGAAGCTTTGTCGGCTATGTTCTTGGACAAATGCAAAAAGGGACCTGCCCCGGAACCGATCCTACGACGTCTCGCCTAAGAAACCCGCTCCCTACCCGTTGCGCTCTGCTACCACGTTTCAGATGACTCCATACGTAAATGTTACACGTTTCCTCGCGATAGCATGTGAAACGACCATGCGGGGATAAAACCCTCCATAACTCCGTTCAGAGAATCGTTCTGCAAATTTTGAAGACAGTTCTGAGTTCACCGTCCCAAGACGCGTACAACGGTGTGCAGCTCATTGGAAATGGCCGGGCTGACCTGATGACCTTTCCTGGTAAGAAGCATGACGAGTCGTTTTTGTAATCTACGACTGGACGCTCTGTCAAAGTAGGGGTGGGGGGGGGGCACTGATTCGTGACGGACGCTTTTCCCCCACTTGGGAGCTGTACAGCGTGGGCGGCTTTGATTGTATACTTTTATTCAAGCACCTCGAAAACGGCATGATTCGCCAATTGCAGAAAACTGGGCGTAATCGTCCGAGCGTGGAACTCAGATGTTGGTTGGGCCGCTGAGTCATATCCACGAAGAACAGTTCTGGTTAGGAACATAGTCAGCTAAGGTGCTTAGAGGGGTCGGACAATGCCTCCTCTCATATGGACATTAGGTTGCAGTAGCCAGGTTCATTCAGAAGACCGATGCTGCGGCCATGTGCAGGCTACTCTGGGCAGCATTGGATTCAAGGTCACTGCCCATTTAAGATGGGAAAATAGTACTGCCTTTGCCGAAATACGAGACTCTGCCTCGCATGCGATCACTTATAGATTCTCATTCTTATCCAAAATCGACCTCTCTTGTACTTTCTGTAACAATATTCGTAACCATCATTTAGGGTTACTAATGCAATCTATTTAAAGACAGCTCCCGCGATAAAAGTATCATGGATAGTTGCTTTTCAATTATGAAACAGTTGCTGATAAGTAATCCCTCAATGAAGGAAAAAAAAAGCAAGAAGAGTCCTCAATAACACTAACAAAATTGCTCCCTGCCAGTCACACCTTTCTGCGATCCTCTGTGCAACCCCTGGCTCATATATTCCTTTATCACATCTCCTAGTAGTGGGTACATCCAATGCAATGAAAAGAATGCGAAAAACAACAAAAACACGGAAGAAAACTCCTGAAAAGCAAAATAACCTCAAAACTAGCGTCTGAATTTTAGGTTTACGGTAGCGTGCATCTTTTAGTCCAGTGTGATGCGTCGAGCTTTTGCACCACGACAATTGTGTCGCTCGCGATTTTTACGCGTTTTATCTTGCAAGATGGGCTGAAGTTGACTGTATGTATGTGGTCCTAATAAAAGTAAGAGATGTAAAGTAATAAGAGCAGAGCCATTCATGAGCACGAGCGCGGTCAGCAAAAAGGCATGCAGTTCCGATTAACGCCCGACGTCCCAACAAAGGACAACTGAGCGGCTCTCCGTCAGAGGAGCACCTCTAGCAAGTGGCGGGCCCAACTGGGCCGGAGCCATCTTAAAACTAGAACTTACAGCAGCTGTAGCTCGCTCCTCGCTCTCTCTGGAATCACAAAAGGGGGGAGTCGCTAGCTTGGGGGCTGTACTACTTGCACAAGGAAGGACGACCATGTACTACTCGAGCGCGGGGGCGTCTCTGAACTGTTAACCGCCAATGTGCGACGCGCATTCCCTCTTGAAGCTCCGTGACAGTCACGAAATTGAAAAATCTCAAACTGGGAAAATTTTATCTAAAACATGCGGATGGAAATTGGGATGCCTCAAAGCAAACGTGGGCACTCCGAAAAAGATTTGAGCAAACCGCGAGTGCTATGACAGGCCTATACCTTATTTTCCATTCTTACGGCTAGAAGTCCTACTCGAGGACATTGCGGTCTATGCACAGTTCCTAATGCTCCCGACCGAAGGAACAGGCTATCTATGCCAGAGCACATCGTCCGTTGAGCTTCTAGGGTATTCAGTCTCACTGTGTCGCTAGAAAGCTGCAATTGCTTCTGAGAAATGTGTTTTCAATCCTTAACTTTTTTCTTGATTTTCCTGTCTTGAAAGGTTTACGTAGTCATCACCACCCCCCCCCATCTCCGGATTTACGGCTGTTTTTGGGAGGAAAAGCATAGGCATTATCCAAAAAAATCCCCAGGCCTGCTGGGAAGTTTAGAAAAATCCGTCATACGGTGCAGGGAGAAGGGGAAAAGGGCAGGAGTCCCGTTGGGTTCGTACTCGTAGAAGGGAGGAACCTCAAGGGTGGTTGTCGTATTTTGCAAAAACTTTCCCAGGATAGCCATTCCCTGAACAAAGCATATGAGCTGAAGCGCGTGTAGATCCCATCTTAAAGGTTCTCAGGTATGTAATCACTTGCTATTCGGGTCGGAATCTATTAAAGAGGTCCAACGCTATACGAATTCCTGGAAAAACCTTTGCTTGGTGTCTTTGAGGAAATTAATAAGTTGCTTTCAGCCGTGTGAGGAGAAGGAAGGAGCTGCTCGCGTGTTGGTAGCCATTGCCATTATCAGAAAACAAGCGAACACAGCTCGTAACGCTGGCTGTTCGAATAGCACACATAACCCTTTACATCACTGAGTTTTGGGCCCTCAATCAACACGTTCTAATAAGCCCATTGATAAGTCCTGCTTGGAATGCGCCAGGAACCTCCTATTCATCCCCGAAGGCGTCGTGAGCGATCATTCAGTTCGTGTGGCTCTAAACGACTCATTCTCTGGGAGTTTGTATTGGGCGGTCATCACTATTTCACAGGAAAGCGTCGATCTGGATCAACATCAGCAGTTATCACCATCAGTGCTGGAACGTCAGTTACCCCTCCGCCTCCCGGTACAATTCGAAAAAAAATTGCTCTGTCAATGAGGATGTGCGATTCGAAGTGAATGTTCACTCAGCGCAATTTGGAAGGCACTTTTGTCCCTTCCCATCGTTGTGTCGAGCCATTTAGAGAGCTATTTCATGAGCTCACAAGATTTAGTTCTACCATGGTGGCTCGACAACCCTGCTGCAGCTTCACAAGATCTTATCACAGTTCACAGGAGTGACACTTGAAAACTGTTATAGTGGGGCAGCGAAAATGCAAATCCCATCTCCCAAAAACTGCACGCTGTTCGCCGCCTTTAGTCAATTTGGAAACCAACGCAACTCTTGCTCTAGCGCATAGGATGCTTAAATCACTTAACTAAAGTTCACAGTCAAAAAATGTCCACCATGCAGGGTCAGTCAAGTGTGTCAATGTATCTAACGGCCAACCTTACCTCAAAAGAATCCAAAGCACTTGTTACCGTTATACGCCGCTCAAAAGCTTCAGCCGTGCTTCCGCTTCTGAATGCTCATGTTTCCCCAAAGAAAAAAGGCTGCCTGCCTCTTAACACAAAAGGTAGCATAAGCGCACAATTTTACTTAGGAAATGCTCTGAGGGGAAAAATCGAGACGTTGTTCCAGGGAGAGTGGAGCCTGCTGACAGCGTATTTCACCTATCTCGGTACTGCACCCTGTTCGGCGCTCGGCTCTATGACCAGTAGCAAAGGAAAACAAGCAAAGGGAAACATAATTGAGGATTTGAGCTCCTTTGTACGAGGCTCATCATCGTCCCCATGACTAAGCACCTTTGGGACATAGTTCAAGTAGCGAGTGCACGTAGAACAGCAAGGAACGGTGCGCGATGACCTATGAAAATGCAAGAAGTTGTGTGGTAAAGTAGTGCTGTCCGGAGTGGAGAACCTTGTACCAGTTTCGCGGCGGAAAGTTTTACGGTAAAGGAATGGTAAAGGAATTAAAACGCAGATTTGCTTCAGTGGTACATCCCTTTTTCCAGTGACTCCGCCTCTAGACCCCGCCTCCAAAGTTGGCCTTTCAACCAAAAGCAATGCTCTCGGACAACTATTCTTGAAGTGAATACATTCAATGACTTTCGTAGAGTTATAAGATTTCGATATATTGGAATCAGCCAGACGGGGAAATTGTCCTAAGGCGCGCGGTTTTCGTCTTTTACCTCCAGAACCTGTGAGCTAGAGAAAGTCTAAACACATGTATTTTCAACGTTCCCTTTAGCATTTTCTCTTCATAGACGGTCACAATTTTCTTCCACATTTCTGCAACATCACCTAGGCTTTTTATCGCTGAACCGTCGCGCATTTCCAAAGTCTCTGTCACTTGGAGAAGCCTGAACGTATCAGGGCGGTTGTGGGTGTGGGGGGCAGAGCGGCGCCCAGTGACACCGATAATTGTACAACCATTGTTTGAAGCAGGCGATAAAGAGCACTGTTGTCTCTTCCCCTCCAACAACAGGAAGAGAACGGGTTGTCTCCTCGCCAAAACAGTCTCCCCCCTGACGCGCTCCAGCATCGGCAGCGAACAAAACTGCAGAAACAAATTGAAAACTAGTTAAGTCAAGTTCGCTCAAACAGTTCGACGTTCAGAAGGATGCTGCCAGTGAAAAACAGACGATCTCCACTGGAGGGATTCGAAGACATCTCTTCAATGATGCGATCTATCGATGAAATCCAGAAGCCTAGGTATGCTTTTAAACATGCTTATAGTAGTGCGATAAAAAAAATTAGGAAAATAGAGAAAAAAGAAAATGTTAGTGAGAAAATGTACTACTTCATGAGTGTTTCGTAGTCAGAAGTCGCCAACACTCGAACTAATGGTAGCGAGGGTAATTGCTGTGTTATAAATGAACCTTGAACTGTCTGACGCTCCAGTCGAGCAGACAGGCGCAACCTGAAACGCGTGTTTTATCATCTTTCAAATCGCAAACTGTCATTTACATTACTAAAAACGTTAAGACAAGTCTAGCAAACTCGAAACTTGTTGTCTGTCCAAAAAGTCTCTTCCGAATGCCGTATCACCTTTTTTTTTGGTTTTCGACACTAAGGAATCGAAGTTTTCTCCTCGTTATCTGGCCTCGAACGGCTCCATTCTCAACATGAAACTCGAACTCATCTCGTATTTTTCTTTTTTGCTACAACTATCCGCAGTACTGTAGCTGTAGAGCTTATTTCCCATAACCAATAGCGCATGTCCGCAGCACACCATAACGCGTTAAACAATAAACTCTCAGAAAAATGCACTGTTGGTACTACCTACCTCCTGAAGAGGATGTCCATACGACCTCCATCCCTTTTTTACCGTCGGGTTATCTGCCCTATTTCTGCGGTAGCGCGTCGTATGTGAGACTGAAGTGCTCTATGACCCAGTAGACTTCCATTGAGCTCGCAGGGTTATTGAACATTGAAGGGCTTAATCCGCAAACGATCTTTTACCAGACGGGGAAGTATTTACCCAAATCACGCTTGCGTCTTGTTTCGGTGAACACAGCCTTGTTCCTATAAGTTAGAGCGCATACCTGCACAGAGTAAAAATCCAGAAGATTCCTTCTATTCAAGAGGCCCATCATCTATGTTCTGAACCACTACATCACAATCTTATGCGTCCGAAAGTTTGCTCCACCTGCAACAGTAGAAACAATCCACTGAACGCCCGCATTTCCTATCTAAGAACCTTGGGAAGACACATTCGATTTTTTTTCTTGTATGCGGTTACTGAGAATTGAATACAGTGCACTAGTCAACCTCTGAATCAACGCATTCGTCCATTAGACATCATCACGATAATTACAGAGTCGTATCTAATGTTTATTGCGCAAGTAAATGAATCGAACAATTCTCTGATCCGGCTGATGGGTCTCTGTATTTATGGTGTATAAGCTGGAAACTATGTTGAACCTTCAGTTATGCTGAGTTGTCGTGACTTATCAACTCGACGCAGATACCGCGCTCCACGGCTAGATACGGAATGACGGCGTGTTCTAATAGCGTTGAAACCTGCAATGAAGGGAGCTTTACTCCGCACACAGCATAGCACTTCTCCATTCAAAGAAACGTGGTTAGGACCAGGGGCTTGTGACTTGAATTTCACCGCTTCTTCTCCAGCCTACTTTCTTGTGAGACACATATAACCGCCTCCGTTGGCTGTGTAAGCGGTGTCGCCTGCTTCAAGATCTTTCAATGCCATAAATCAATTGGGTCTCGTTTGAAGAAGAAGCGGTTTATTTCCATGAGTCCCTGTGTTCTCTCTCCAATACTAACGACAGAGAAAATCCGAGCCGGAAGCTCAATACACATAAACCGCAATCAACGAAATTGAAAGAGCAGTTTTCGATTTCTTCGAGAAAACACTGAATGAGGGACGAGAAGACTGAAAAGGTTGTGAAGAAACCGTGTACTAGCATGCCGCTACTGATGATTGCCCATCTTCCCTCAATACTATGCTGAACGCCGTTCGCGGTCCTATCTGAGCAAATCGCAGACGATAGACTACCGTACACTTATCTACGCTCTCTGGCAACCTGAACTTACTTCCTTCCTGTGTTTTTTCTGTGCCCTCTCTCGTCAATGAAATCTAATTGTTGCCTCACACATTCTAGCTCTTCACAAAGATAAGTGGCTCACCCTCCGCAGTTTCCTCCATTTGTAAAGGAGCATATCGTGGATCGTCACACGTTTCTTGCACATTTCGCGGCTTTGGCAGCCGTTGTCCTCTCTGCCTGCGTGACATGGTTTCGCAACAAGTACATGCACAAAAATTACAGGTGTCAGGTAACTCCATCTTTCCTGCAAACGATAGCACGTGTGACATGCCGTGGGTTGAAGCCGCTCCGGGCGTCGGCCCTTTTCGAACCAACCGTGGTCAATCTCTAATCCGCAACATTGGCGGATCAGCAGTTCTGTCTGGTGCCTGCGCTCCAACTCTCACCCCTTCCTACATGTTCTCGTATTGTAAAACCGCAAGCGGTCCAAACACGCTCACTGCTTCATAATCTTTCTCACGGCACAGCTGAGTGATGTTACACAAGAGTCAGGCTACGTATTTGCTGTTACTTTAAAGGAAATCACACTCTGATTGCAGGTTCGGGAGGAAGTGAAAGCGGAAAGCGGCGGAAATGATTGAGGCTTATATTGGCTCATCGTCTCATCTTGTGCGTTTAGAACATGTGGTTCTGTGAATAAATATTTTTTTCCACCGTATAATCACGCTTTATTAATGATTCGTCCTGCCCTTCATGGTGCGTCTTTCCAAAAAATGACAGCTCTTTTACTATTTCACATTCATTCATTTAACGTTACCCATCAGTCCATCTAATGGATGGTGTGCTGGAGAGCGAAAAAATCCGAAATAGTGAACGAAACAGGGAGGTCAACGCAAGTAGAGACCGTAGACGAAAATTGGTGGTAGCGGCTGTTCGTAGCACTATCCCAGTCCTGAAAAATAACGGGTCAGGAAGAGACCGGTCGTACATGCAATTGATGGAGTGTTCTGAAACGTCACTGGCAATTATGCAATAGAGATTCTAACGGTAGCGTTACAATCTTGTTCGCTGCCGATGAAGAGGAGCTTCAGGCAGGATGTGTTTGGCGTATCAAAAAAACTTGTGAGAAGACATAAAATCGATTTTTCAGTACTTCGGATCTCTTCCATCACATGTTAGGATAGCTGCAGGTAAACGGTAAAAGTGGCAACGCGAAATAATTTGTGAGCGCTTCAAGGTTTGCAGACACAGGACTTGACTAATGAGTGCGAGCCGGCATGCCGGTCTCGTCAGATCGACCGCATCGGACCTTTAAAGCTAAGCCCGCGCGAGTCATGTCGCCTGATCACAAGATAAAGGAATTCAGTGTTTGCACAGACGACAAGGTGCTGAGCAGCTCGATAATGAAGAAGAAGGCAGAAAAAAATATGCATGGCCCTAGATAAAACCTCATTCCAATCTCAGTTCAAGCGTACCCAATTAACTCCATCTTCAACACGGCGCCCTCATACCACAGCTGATTCCTCGATATGAACTCTACGACGTACAAGTGACGACTTTCATGAATTTTCGTCCCTGCAGCTTCGTTTTTCCACTGGAGGGTCTTAAAGGCGGAGTCTGGAAGCGGAGCCACTGGAATTGAAGAAGCGTCACTGGACCTATTTTGCGTTGTAGCGCCCCTCTCTCAAACTTTATTGCCGGAAAACCAGCCCACAGATGGGATCGCCGCAGACCACACATCCTCTCAACGCCATATTTTCAACTTTATACCTGATCGTGGACCGTGCCTCAAAGGATTATCTTTAGATATCGACTCCAAGCTTCTCAAACCCCTTTCCCACTGACGAGTGCTGCAAGAATTCTCGTAGACGCCTGAATGTAGTTGACCTTTTACCAAGATGCTAACCTTAGTGCCCGAACATACTCCTTACGCGTTTCTGCGTCTGCTTGGAGTGTTTTTTGCCGATTTTGGAATAGTTAAATGGTTCTTCCCTACATATTGGACCTATCTCCCAGTCCCTATCTAGAAAAGGATATTCATGCACTCGAAAGTATACCATGAACAATTTCAACTCGCACCACCTCTGCTTAGATGTTCCAGCGAAAAGTTACTTTAATACTGCACACATGGGCCCCAGTAACGGATTACTGAATATTAGGGCCTAACAAACCCATTGTTATGGATAATAAACGTCACATAGTAGACATTCGTAAATATCCACAGGCCCCACTAACCTGAAGCGACACGGCTGTGAATCGAACTTGTACGACCACCTTGTACGCACCGATTGTGTGTCTCCCGACCGGCAAGAGGGGAGGTGCATTGTCTACCGACAAAGGGTGGTCTGAAAAAATCACCTGACCCAGCTGTGGGCGACCAGCACATCGGTGAGATGGCTCGTCCACTTTGCGTGAGGGTGAAAGAGCATCTGGATGGTATGGACAGGTCACAAGTGTCTACTGCCTTAGGGGGTCATAGGGTCCCAAATCCACAACGGGGCTGATTTTGGAGTTGCGGTTGAGGTCTTAGCGCGAGGGACACAAACCTCCGCGGAAAAAATGCATTCTGGATCCAGGTCATCGATCCAAAAATGAACAGGAGGGAAGCCTCACTAATACGCGGGACTGATGCCCTATACAAGGTTGGCCTCAGACGAGGGGCTCTGAATGCAGACCAGACCGATCAGCTTCAGCTGCCAGCTTCCACCATTGGTCCTGTGACTCCGGACTGATTATCGGTAAGTGCTCTTCTAGTGACTCGTAATCGACCTTTCAGGCGAACTTCAGTGGGCGGCAGAGACATTTGATCGGGCAGTCGCAAATGCTGTCGGTCTTCTCAGGCTCTGATGAAGGCGGTCTCGCCGAAACGTGCGTAAGCCAAATCAGGTGGTATAACGACCTCGCAAAGAGATTCCACAGAAGAAATTCTACAGTACTACGGAGAAGGAAGAAATATGACCTACTGATGGTGTTCAAAATTCTGAAAGATTTGGTAAAAATAAGTGTAGAGGACTTCTTTTCTATGTTACCGTCCAACACGAGAGGAGCATCGATCAGATTAAATACTACTACTCGATCCAGATGAAAGTTTTTCAGCAAGAGGTTTGCTCATTTTTTAACAAATTTTACGGGCAAATATTTTTCCGCAGAAATATGTAACCTTTAAGAAATCAGGAAATGGTTTGGCAGAGAACAACAACTTTCTGATTTTCTACTTGTTCTGATTCTTTTCTGGTCTGCAGCTCGAGCTAGCGGTCGCTCACAGACACCTTAATTCCGGAAAAGCCAGTGGGCGTGGTCAGCCTAGAGTGCCAAACCCTTTAGAGAATGGGCGGAGTCGGCCATGTGTGAATGCACGGTGGTTTCCAGTCAAAGTGTTTGTGGGAAACAGCAAAAGCAGAAGTTATGAAACAAGATTTGAGAATCTATGTCCGCGCTGACAAGTGGGCGTGGCCGTCGGGGCGGGGCTCGCAGTGATGTCTGGCGTGATCTGGTTGATGAGTTGCCCGCCCTAATAAGTGTGGTTAACTTGATGAAAAGTGAGGGTGAATTTGGTTTGAAAAGGGTGAATTTGGTTTGAAAAAGGGTGAATTTGGTTTGAAAAAGGGTGAATTTAAAGTGAAAATGTATATATGCGGTTTGCTCCCGGAAAATCCTAGACGTTTGTGCCAATGCTCTCGTTTCATCAGGATTTTACTTTTACGGTCCTCGTTATTCCATGTGAAGAACTCACCTCCAAGGATGTTTGCCATGCGCGGGACGAGCGGTTTTGCAGCTTCAGTAGCGTGCCACTTTCTCGGCCCAAACGTGTACGGGAACGGGGTTGAAGAGCAGTGATACCCGACTGCTACCTACACATCCGATGACGCTATCCTCAATGTGCAGCACTTGCTCGACGCCAAGATCCCACAGTGAAACTTGCATTATCTGTAGAGAATAACTAGAAGTGAGAGGGAGCACGCAAGTAGTGTGTTTGGCTATGGTTAGACACGCGACTGGCCGGACTACGGACAACTAGAACTCAATCCCTTTGATGGCGCCAACTTTCTATTTTTCTCTGCGCTCACGTCTGCATGGCGATTTATGACCACTCTGACCTTTCACATTCCAACTTTTCACGCATAATAAGTGGCTCATTCACCTCATTGCTCTCTCCCTTCGAAAAAATCGTCTCCTGGCTCGCAACATGTTTTTCGTACCTCTCGATTCCTTGACAGCAGCAAGTTCTTTATTTCTCTGCGCTCTGGCTTTTCGTAGCAGGACCTCCACCGAAAGTGTTAGTTGTCACGTAACCCGACTGGCCGTGCGACAGCACGGATCCATAGAAGTAAGTGTTTAGATTGTTTCTGAGTGTCGTAATTGTCCATTAAATCAGTGACGATGATATGACTTGCGCAGAGAACGTTTCTGAGTCGACTGATAAATGGGCATGCTTTTAGCTTTTTTCTT
>MU945026.1:0-18469 GCA_036418165.1 Cooperia oncophora | reverse complement strand
ACACCCGTTGAAGTAACTATGTTTGGACTGTTCATGTCCATGCTAATGTCCATGCTTGGTAAACTGTTGATTCTCAATGCCAATAGACATTCCTTTCTAAACCATATTCCAACAGCTCCCATACGTTTCATCAACCGAAATACGCATGTTCGGGTGTCAGATAATCAGTAAGGGACTTGCCCTGGATATGTGTTAGTGTGGGTCCTGGCTTATCCCAGCAAGAGGTAGTATCGACTACATTTCAAATAGCTCTCTGTTCACAAAGCGCCCTATCGCTCCACATCCAGACATCTGCCGTTTAACAGTTATCATTCCTACAAACAAGAGGGCGTGTGAGGGAGCGAGGACTGAAGCGCGGCCGAGGTTCCTATTCCATCACTGTGTGCCATCCTGGGCCCGCAACAACTTTGAAAAAAGCTGCATTGGTTGCGCTGCAGTCCACGCCCATTTACACGCCCTATCGTTTGCAGAGGTAACATTAGTACCTCTGCAGGTATCTTTCTCAGGGTAAGGCTTAGAAGGCCACGTTACGCGGAATGGTGTTCGTGCGAATCAGCAGCTCATTCACCATTCCTTTGTATACAGTAATACCTGTGATTTCTTTTTCTTTGACAAGAGCGTGCACCAAATTAGAAAATGAAATCTGATGAAAACCAAAAACCAAATGAGAAACTTAGAAATTAGTCTCGGAGCGTAACTTTAATCGTTATGTGGACCGCATTACCAGGTTATACTGCAGTATAAGGCCACGAACCACTTGGATATTCGTGAACAGTCAGAGAGTGACCCCTGATTTCCTATAGAATATCTACACATCATCGTCGGTATGTAAAAATTGCCATGCCATTAGAACCTCATCAAAACGACGATACTCTTGATAGACTCTATCCAACACGAGATTAGAATTCTGCTCCCTAGTACTTTTATTATCCCAGATTCTGGGGCGTAAGGTTCATTTATTCGCAAGGCCGCACAGACGTTTTGCCTTTTCTTCAAATTTCAGTTTCCCAATTATTTCCCAAGAATTTTTTTCAAAACAGGACTTATTTCATCCGTGAAAATTGGATAACGACAGGCAAACTGACTGTTAAAACGTTAATTCATTCTAGGTACAGATGTTGACGATTTGGCATTGTTCGACCTGGGAGGGGGAGACACTTGCACTTCCGCTAGTTTCTTTTTCTAGTTCTTGTTGAATTACACGTTTCACCTCGGTAAGAGCTGCAGACTCTTGTCAGTTGTATACGAAACTCCAGCTATCGCATAGTTTCAGGAATTGATAGGTCTGCACAGAGAAGCATCAGAGTGATCTATATCAGCTGACACCCCCCTGCGCCCCTACGTCAGAATGAGAATCTCCAACTTCCTATGCCAAGAATTCCAAAGGCGTGTGATCTAAAAGTGCAGGTGGTTCCTCGGCCTTCATCCGCCAGAAAGTAGAGTAATACAATACATTAACCACACAGAATAATACAGTCGTGTACACATCCCCTTGCGTAAGGGCGGACTTTTCTTCAGCTCGAGGGAACCTTAAGAATAGCACAAAACAGAGTCTGAAGATGAGGAGAGCGGATGAGTGTTTGACGGACTAATGCTACTCCCAGGTGATCCTGTAACATCGCTCTTTATACCTCACTTTTTCGCCCAGATCACGCCGCTTCACTGGATCGGCCGTGACCACAAGGCCAAATATCAACGGAGCAGGCCCGTCCTGCTATAACATTGTCGTCAGTTACAACCCCTCCCTTTCCTCGAAATTTCTTTCTCTGGTACGACTTTACATTTCCCTTCCTATCCACCCCTTCCCTGATGTCTCTTCTGCCACTCTACCACAACCTCTCCCCCAACACAATCCCTTCCTTCTGGAGCCGCATGCGATGGGGGATCACTAACATACAGACGACATACCTTGAATATCGATTAACTCGCTTTTCACAAAAAATCGCTGAGAGCTCCACACGACTCACTGAGCTAGACTTAATAGGGTTGCACTACGAAACACGTAAGGGTGACGTGACCCCAACAACTTCAGACAGACGTGACACCACTTCATGAGGATGACATCACTTTCTTCCTCGAGTCACGATATCATCATATCGTATTTTGCAAAAAAAGTACTGATAACCTAGCAACGAGCGAGTAGCTCAAGGTAAAATGCCACTTAGACCTATTCGTGGATCAATGATCATTTCTGATATGCTATCATCAGGTAAGAGGCAGGTGTTCCCCACTAGTAATGACTGCTCTCGATTTTAGAACGTATCAAAGATGAAGTCATTCCTTTGAAACTCGTTTTTGATGTGTCGCTGCGTGTTACGCTCCTATTTCTTCGAATCTTCTACACTTTGATTAATTACTCCACGATAGTTTGACGTCGGCAGCAGAATTCGAATTCGATCACTAAGGTGCATGTGTTAATTGATTCATAAGCATAGAAAAAAAGCAGGAGAAACTTTAAAGGTGACCATATAAGGCCCTTCATGTATGGGTACTTTTGAACAATGTATAAGCGTGTGGTGGGGAAACACTGAGCGTCTTGCGAGAGACCAGACAACGAGAAGCGCGAGGGTGCGAAATAAGCGGAAAACATTTTTCCATGCGGCACTCGTGCTGGGCGTCTTCCATCTTAATGGGCGGGAGTGCTACAGGTCACAAGCCCCTAACGTCTTTCTCATATAAATGTCCGGCAACATGTGATAATGTGCCCAGTGTTTATCTTCCAGAGAACTCGAATCCAATTAGTCCTTCCCAAGGGAATGGAAACACTTCGTTAGCTGTACTAGGGTTCGTCGATTAAGAGGATCATCCCGGTGCCAGGCTTCCCTATGGTCAATCACCATTTTTTATTACATTCTCATAATGAAAGTTTCGATTAACCTTTCAATCGTAACCTTTGCTCGGATGTTCGTCATCTCCGGAAATGATCAATGATTTGCACTTCGCTGTATAAAGAGCATTAAAGGCATATGACACGATAATTTAGTAATCGGGCTAAGCTGCGAGCAGAATGCTATATATAGTGGGGAGAATGCGCAAAAACGACCAATAAGAGTTAATATAGGCGAAGAAAAACGCTTCATTTTTAATGGACTCTAAGAAGTAATTTCGGACGATTTCTTGTAGGCAATCTTAGCAATAACCGCTACGGTAGGACAGCTGCACGTATGTACTCATATATCTATGCGGCACCGCGGCCGCCTCATATAAATCCCTCATATATTGTTTATTCAAATGAGCAATACAGCATTAGGTACGGTCGCTCATTTGTGGGCGGGCTGGCGCGGTGGGCGTCCGGGTGCGGTTGTTGCACTGAAGCTGCTTATAAGGGTACCTTCCCTGAAAAACTTGCTACGCAGCGCGGGCGTAGAAATCCGTCCTGCCTTGCATATCAGTCCTACTCGTCTTATAGATTTATCGTGCCAACTGCTTTTAAGGGCCAAGCTACAAATGAAGTTACGGTGTAATTTTAACTCCAGAGGTAAAGGGTAGTCTTCGCCGTTGATCAGTCCCTTTTGAGATGCAGTCAAGTTTCTGACTTTCCATTCAGAATAGTCATTATTCAATGCCAATGTGGCTTACCCCAATGACGTATCCGCTCTTGTACAAGTCAGAGCCTCCTCTCACTCAGACGAACCTGGTATCAATTGACTGTCTTGAGGACTTGATGGGCCTAGGTGGGATCCAATCAAGTATTCTTCGATCTGTAACTCGCGTGATAGCTAGCGTTCACTTGCCACTACACCTCCTCCGACTGGATTCCAGCTAAGTTAACAAAAATTACTCGGTGCTTGCCTACTACAGTGAGGTCACCTTACAGGGTATTCAACTACTCATTCGTTTTCTTCATTATCGGAAAGGGCGAATGATTTATGGCGACTTTTTCGCTACTTGATGAGATTTGTTAAAAATCCTGGGCCAAAAATTTTCACTGAAACATTTTAGATGTCCTGTTGTGTATATTTTCTCAATCTTGTTTGCGGTGCCAAAAAAGTTTGAACTATTAGAGAACAATGCTGGGAAATGTATAGATGAACGTGGGAGGATAAACGATATGTGGGCCCCATCCCAGCCGCCGTCAACACCGTAAGAATGAAATGTAAGGCCCCACGAACAGATCTGAGACACAGCTCGTCCGTACGTTGGGGACAACCAGCGAGGGGGATCGTATTTGGTCTGGGGGAGTGGCAACGTACTTGCCTGTCAGAGGAAAATGTTTTGTTTGTCTACTTGCTATGGCTTCTCCTGTTTCTAGTGTCCTAGGCATGGTCCGCGGTAGTTTTCTGAGAAAAACTGGGGAAGTTCAGAAAACAACTCTGGGAGAGTTTTAGGGAGTTGGAACCTTTGGAAGCGTTATTACTAGTATGGAGGAAGGGGAAGGGAGAGGTCGTATCAGAGGAAGGAATTTCGAGAGAGGAGAGTTGCATTTTGCGAAATGCTCTCCAGTAGCAGGCGTGCCTAGCGCCCACACTACGGAGAGTGTTGCCCCCACCGTCTGTACGAGCGGCGCCAGTCGCTTTCGCTCCTACCGAATGTGATCTTACTATAAATAATCGGTAACGTCTGCCTGTCCAACGCCTGTTTGTCTGCGCACCTGTCTGTGTGTCTGTCCAGGAAATTCGCATTTCCTGAAGAGCCAGTTTGAGGGACCGGGTCATAGGTGGGATGGGTAGTGCATGGGCCAGGATGTGCGGAACACACATGAGTTAAATATGCCCTGCCCACTGTGGGAGGGGCGTGCGCACAGTTGTGAGCTGCTTATTTCAAAAATTCGTAATTCGGTTCCAGATGAGCCTCGGAGAGCGGAGAAAGTGGGAAACGATAGGCAAGCAGTTGCCGGACGAAAATAAGGTGCCACCCCTGTGGCGAGGCTTGCTGTGGCGGGCCGGTCCTTTCCACAGAACTTTTCAAAATTTCGTAATTCGGGGGGGGGGGCGGGGTATTCCAAAAGGAGCCCCGAGAGTGGGAAATGTGGCAAACGATTGGTAATCATTTGACGGACGAAATAAGGGAAGCACACCCACTGTGGGCGAGGCGTGCTGTGGGCGGGCGGTCCTTTCCACAGAACTTTCAAAATTTCGTAATTCGGTTCCAAAAGAGCCCCGAGAGTGGGAAATGTGGCAAACGATTGGTAATCATTTGACGGACGAAATAAGGGAAGCACATTCCACTGGGGGCGAGGCGTGCTGTGGCGGTGCGCGGTGCTTGGTAAGAAACTTTCGAAAGTTCGTAATTCAGTTCCGAAGAGCCCGAAAGAGTGGAAAAGTGGGAAACGGGTGTATGATAGAATAGAGTGGACTAGTTTAGAGGCAGACCTTGAACGTGGTCCCCTTAATCAGAATTTCCCATAATATCGTCCCAAATAAGCCAAGAGAGCGGGAAAAGTGGGTAACGATAGGAAATGGGTAGGCGGACGGAAAGCATTCGTAACTGCAGTGGACGAGGCTCCGAACAAAGTACTAACATACCTCAACGAATTGGGGAGGGGAGGGGAGGAGGTGGGTGGGGGCACATAGGGTGATGAAAACAAAATATGGAAATTATTTGAAAAAGAAAAACATTTTCGGGCAATTTGTGGCTTGCCCTCATCGTATAGACCCACGAAGGCCGGCCGACTCGACAGCAGGCCCTCGAAATGTGTGGCGGGAACGAAAATTCGAATAACCAGGAACCTAAATGTCCCTGCAAGTTTCAGCGAAATCTATTTCAAGGGATACGTATTCTGTTTCGAATCTGACCTGAATCTACAAACATAACTACTACGCGCCTTCTATTTGGTAATTGGCAACGAATTAAGCGATTTTAAAGGTATGAGATCCAACTGCTTTGGATAGAGTCGAATCCCTGTAAGTGAGATGGTCTCAAGACAAGTGACGCTCCTCTCAACGCTTCAGTTCAAGTCTCTAAAAGCTTCTTACGGCTAAATTCGTCGCGATGCTTCTACAGGACTTTCTTCGTAGAACATATGACAAAAGGGCAGTTACTGGGACGTCATTAGCAGCTTATGGTACTGATATACTCTTAAAACCCCTCATTTCATTATTGTAGCCAGTTACTCGTGAAGAGCAAAGTTGACGTAGATAGGATGGCTGAGCCTGCAGGCTTTTCCGAGATTAATTTCTGTTCTGCTTCCTAAAAGCACCTCCCATTAGCAGTGTACTTTCTTTGATTGAGAACAGTGAAGCTTCAATCGCCAACCATGTCAGAGAGAAAAAATGGTTCTTCGGATTTCGGGGGGGGGGTGAGAGTTTTTTTTGTTCTTATGGCTTCTTTCTATGGCTTCTTTCTTATTTTTAATTTGGTGGGATTACGTCTGTGGCTACAAAATTTGAAGGCGAACTCCACATTGATCTCGGGGTTACTTTGCCTTCCCTTTGCCTCAGTAGAAGGTTGGGATCGCAAGGACAATGCGGCATAAGTGAATGCGCCCAAACGAATACTGTTGAATCAGCTTGTTCTCGGCACATCATGGTTGTGTAAACACAGTGACGGGTAGGGTCGCATCTGTGACCGCTAGAGGGGGGGGGGGCGTTTTCGCTGTAGTGAAACGTCTTTCTGAGTGGGATTTTGTGTCCTAACGCCCTTTATTTGAGCGTTGTTGGAAAAGGTCCGTTTGAGGGTCGTATCTGAATTATGGGATGGGTATCAAAGCCATAAGCCACTTCAGTCTTCCGAGCACTTCACGGGCCGTATTCAAGGGTTTCAAGAAAAAAAATGACAAGAACAACTCGCCCCTCACACATAAGCCCCTGTTGTAAAAATAGAGGTATCAATCGCCTGACATAGATCACTTAAATACACTTAAATAGGATAGTTTTTGTATGCGCCACGCTTTCAACTTCCATTAAGAGTCGCGGTAACCTTTTTTGCCCTCTAAAGTACAATGCGCGAGCCAGCCGATATACGAGTAATGGTTTCATGTGTAGTCGTAGAAATAAGGAATCTGCGCTGTTCGGCTTCGAAAGAGGCAGCACGCACTTCCGCTAGTTCGTTAATCCTGCAAAACTGCGGCATTGTTCAGTGAGCCGCGTAAATTACAGTAATAACCGGGTCCTCACAATGTGGCCTGAACTTTGCCAAGTCCCAGCTGTTGCTCACGCAATCGAACTGGGCCCCATAAGATTCATTGGTTATTAGTAGGAATCTCCCAGAATTATCAATCCTTTAACCACAAGAGACTTGCTGCCGTTCATCTTATACTGCGAGCTTGTGTGACACAGCAGACCTCTGAGCGCGTCAGGGTATGTGGCAAGAGAATGATTCACCGTGGGCGTCGCGTGCGACGTCGCGCCCGCAAATGACGATGGTTCCAGGTAGTAGATGGCGACAACAGGCAATTCAGAACCGAAAATAGTCATGAATGTCTACGATGACGGGGTCTACATGAAGTCTGGTGCTCCAATCACGGCGCGCGAGCGGAGCGGCGGCGATTCTCTGGGCCCATCTCCTGAGCGCGTCGCACTCTTTTGTTATGGAGGGGCAATGTAATATTCCTTAGTTAAATAATAATACCCTTGTATGGTGGCATGATCTTCCGATTATACGGTAGGAGTGTCAGTGAGGTTGTTCTTTCAGTATTGATGTCCTCTCGAGGGGGTACTTATAATGATTTCGGTACCGCCAATATGGATCAGATGTGTTCCACCCACAAAGTAGTAAAACAAAACCAAAACAAAAAAGTGCGCACGTTCGGAAAATTTCCAGTTTTTAGACGCAGAGTACAGCATCGTTGTTTTGAAACACTGGGGAGGGGGGGCCCCCCCCCGCCCCCCCCCTCGTATTTAGTCATTGTTGGGAGAGGAGGGGTCGTGTTGGCTTTATGTGGCTCTGGGAGGAAGTCGCCGCGTTGGGCTGTTGACTTTTCGTGATTTTTTTTCCTCCTATTTTTCCTGCTTCATATGTACTATATCCACCGCTCGACGGAAAATTTTTTGGTGAAAAACTGGAAAATGTGGGAAACTGGTAGGTAGGTGTTGGGAAAGGGGGGGGGGGGGGAGGTCGTCAGTGATCGCCTCTCTCTCAGATGGGGTGGAGGTTGTAACCTTCACTGACCATTTCAGCACTACGAGCTGTACGCTATGTGATGTAGCTGTCAAACGACGCACTCTCCTTTCTTCGAATAACCCCCCCCCCCCTTACAACTCCGTGTCATCCTTTGCTAAGTCTTCTGCAACTTGCTATCACTTTCCCATGGTTTCGTAGAGAACCTTCCCCCGTTTTTGTTTTAAAAATTCAAGTGTAACCACCAGGGAAAAAATCTCACGGCGTGGGGAAATCAATTTTTTTCACCAGCCCCCTTCACCAGCAACCAAGTACGACTGCTTCGATGGAATTCTCCCACGATGTTGCATTTACCTGCAGAACTGCAAACCCCATAGAGTCATGTTTTTGAAGAAATATTTCTGAAAAAGCCAGAAAACAAACTCCGGATTACAGTGTGTAGCTCCCGCTCAGATTATCTTACAAGTGAGCGCGCTGGGGAGGATTTGATCAGAATGTTGCCTTCCACCCACATTGCTTCCTACCCACTCAGAATCAGGGAGTAAAGTGGAGCCTTTATATTTCTTACTTAGTGTCGATTAGCTAACCGGCACATAGCCGAGCGTAATTGGGATTATCAGGGCGCGTTGTAGGTTGAGGAGCCCCAGCGAAGGCAGTTGCATAAACAGGGTACAGCATCGTTGTGTGAAACACATAGGGAGGGGTCGTACTTTCCGCTGGGGAGGGGGTCGTATGTGGCTTTGAGAGGAATTTGCTGCGTTGGGAAAAAATTTTCCCGGTTGTTGACTTTTCGAGTGATTTTTCCTGTTTCATGTGTACTATATACCCCCATCCCCCTCCCTCCCTTCCTCCCGCTCGACGGAAAGTTTTCAGGTGGCAAACTGAGATGTGAGAACATGTGTGGGGAAATTGGTGGGTATGTATAGGGGAGGAGAGGGGTTGTACCGGGACCGTCATTAAGGTGTGGGGGGGGTCGCACTGACGCTCCCTCGAGGGGGTGGGGGTCGTACCTACACCACCATTTCACACACCACGATGTTGAACCCTGTGTATAGATCGCTGGAGGGGAGGGGGCGCATTTACGGTTGAAAAAGAAGTTTCATTTGAAAGGTGTTGAGTTTCTCTGGGTTTCTCCTGTTCCGCGTGCGCTATACTCCCTTCCCCATACCTGCCCGCTCCCTCCTCTTCTTTCTGTTGAAAAAGTGAGGGAATTATTAAAATAAACCCCCAGAAATGGTGGAAATTTCAAGAAAACCTGGGCTGGGAGGTGGTAGGTAGGATGGAGTGTTGCTGATGAAAGAAGGGTCGTTATCTGCAAAACTTCCCCCCAATTGCTAGGCGTGCCCTGTTCGGATTGAGTGAGTGACACGGCAGCATTTGCGTTGAAGGGCACTAAGTTCACTTTCACTCGGAACAAAAGAAAGACTGCCCTGAAATGACATATGAAAAGCTTTAATCGATCAGCTCATTCGGCTTTCACGGAAACCTGATCTTATCATCCCTGGAATTGAGGCAGTGACAGGAGTATTTTTGAGGAGTATTTTTGAGGGCCAGCCGGCTTATACTTTGTCATATCTCTAGCCAGCGTGTACTTTGTCACCTCAAGCTGGATTCCGTCCCATAAAAAAGTAGCTCAATCGCTGTGCCGTGGATTTATGCTTCCAATGATATCATGAATAGAGTGGCACGGCGGTGAGTAAGAGTGGAGCCTTTCAGCGGGAGATTTTGTCGACATGGAAACGGCTGCGATCGGCGCGGCACTGATTAGCCGGGCCTCCTGCTAATCAACTCTCTTCGTCCATCTGTTATGTATCTGCAACAAAACGAGTGAATATGATAAGCTGCACATCTCAGATTCTCAAAGAGTCAAGAAGAAGAGGAGGTTCTGGAGGTGGTGCCCTATTTTTTCATCAGAAAAATGCCTATCCGCACGGTCTCGCTCCTTTTGGGGATCTTGACGCTGTAACACAAATTGGAATCTGAACATGCAAACACGCCTGAAAGAGGCGCTGAAAAACTTTGTACATTGCCAAAAAACAAAAAACAGAATTTATATTTTGCAATAAATGTTTTGGCGCCTCTTTCACGTGTTTCCATTCTTCAAGACTTTCCATGAGGCTTCCGGGACAGCACCATATTAACAAATTGGAAACTGAAAAAAGTCGTAATTGCATCTCAGATTTGAAGAATCAAGAAAAAGAAAAGGTTATCCCAAGAGCGGTGCCCGATTGTTCATAGAAATTCACATGACTTGGACGTTAGGTTCGATGAAGCCAGTGGGGAGCAATTATTTTTCAAGTGCACCTAGTAACACATCGTCAACACTGACATAAAACTACCAAGATACAGAGAGACTCGCAGGTGCAGTTCGGTATGAGGGGGCGAGTTTGTTGCACTTTTGCTATTTCCAATTGACGCGCTTCATAGCTGCCAGAAGAGTTTGGAAAGGCTGTTCTCCGGACAGCGGTTGACCAATGCGTTTCTACAAGAGGGTTTGACTGTATTTACTTCAGTGAAATCACAGGATTGTCACAAGGTCTCAGTTTGCGACGTTTAAACGAGATGTAGAGAGAAATGTCAAAAATTGCCTACCCCCCCCCGGCGATGTCAAGCCGAATGTGATGTAGAGCGACGTAAAGAAACTGACAACGCTTGCCTCCGCCCCTCAGCTGAATGTAGACCATTTCCTGTACATTCAGCCTTAGATAGAGCTCATCAGCCACTTTTGGCTGCACTTTCAAGCAACCCGATTTGTTCCTCAGATTCTAAGTGTGGGTCGGACAAACTTGCCTCCAGCTGTTTGCAGAGATCTCGCACTGTCTCCCTAATATGCCCCCCCATGGAAAGGATTTTGGAAGTGGTGATGAACTGAAAACACCTTATAGTCTTACCTGAACTACGGTACCTCTTTAGAATTTTGAGGGGCAAATTTTCTTGCAAGCATAGGGAGAAAAGACCCCTCCAGAGCAAACAAGCTCAGCTCCTCTGATAGGATTCTCCCAACGATACTGTACCCTGCCTGCAGAGCTGCAAACTCATGGAGGCATGTGTTTGGAATATTATTACTGAAAATGCCAGAAAAAATTCTGGATATTGTTGATGTGTCGCTCCAGCTCAGATTTCTTGCAAATGGTCGCGCTTAAGGGCTTTGCTTCTACTACTTATGTAATTGCCTTCCACCCCCACTGCCTGATGGCTGGTGACTTGCTGGAGGCACGCTTGGACGGTACTCTGTTCGGCATGTACCGGTCAAATTGTGAGTCCTGGAGTTGCTGTTACCATGACTCATTAAAGGCAGTTGGTACGATGGTTTCCTACTTACCATTAGCCTAAAATGCTAGTAGGGTGCTGTATAGTGGGGAAATGGCGAAAGAACGGAGCGGAAAGGTCAAAATCCTGCGAAGAAAAAGGCTCCGTTCTCAGTGACTTAAAAATCGATTTCGGACGAGTTTCCCATAGGCAACTTACCAATCACCGCCTACCGGATCGATTTTCGCGAAAAGTTTTTCGTTAGAGGCTACCTTTACCAATCACCGCCTACCGAGACGATACGGCTGCATATCTGTACTCATATATCTGTGCAGCATCACGGCCCGCTTCACCAATCCCTTCGCTTCATAATTTGCTTAGCAAATGAATCGATTAGAGCGTCAGGAATGGTCGTCCATTTGTGGGCGGGCGGGCGTGGCGGGCGTTTGGGACGTGATAGTGATTGGCTTAGATAGGCGCCCTTTATAAGGGCACCTTCCTCGGGACCGCTATGCAGCGCCTGCCCAGGGTCGCGGAATTCTATCCTGCTAGGAGTATTGATCCCAGTCGTCTTGGGGATTTATCGTGCCAACTGCCTTTAAATCGATTTACTGGCTTCACAGGTGTTTACAAGTCCGACCAAGGTGAGACGTGAACTGACAAATGGAACCAGCGAAAGTGCTAACACCCCACTCCAGCGCGGACAAGCACTGGAACCCCGATCAATAGCAATTTCCGATTCAGAAAGTTTCTCCCATAGTTCTTTTCCTTCTCTTGTCAACTTCTTGTCAAGGAAGTGTGACCACGTATTCAACAGTAATGCAATTGCCCCAGACCCAGGATATGAACCGTGTTAAAAAATAATTTCAGTTCTAAAAAAGAGCGCTGTGTGCGTTGGGAGGGATCATTTTCTAGCGGGCCGGAGCAGATCTATTGTTCTGAAGCAAACATGTGCGCATGACAAGTGCTGGTTGCTGAGAGAAGAGCGGTCCCGTCTCCGACGTTGACCCAGGGTCATGCTAACTTCATCTCTCGAAAAAGAGGTGTCGAACCTGTGGTGTAAGCCCTCATTTGCGGAGGGGGGGGGTGGTCCTTACTGAGGCACACAGGTACGAAAAAAGTTGTGTAACTATCTCCATGCCGCGAGAGGATTCCCTCAGATAACTCCGACAGTTAGAGAAAGGAAGGACCATGTAGAGGTGTAGGATGTCTTAGGCGAAAAACTACAAATTCGTATCGGTAAGAAACAAATAATGATTCTGGCTCAACCTGAAATGTCCAGCTTTGTCCATAAGTTTGTGGAACTGAACATTTTGTCTCCCCTGCCTTTTCGGGCGATACCGCCTTGCTTCTTTAATCTTGCCCCTCTTTACCTCGTTTTGCTAGAAAATTTTGAGTAGGCAGAGTTCCACATCATTCCATTTCCGGTCCCTTCCATTGTGAGAGGCTTTTACCTAATTGACTTTTTTGAATCTTTCTGGACTCTGATTCAATGGCACTGCCTTTGAGGTACATCGCCCTTCGAAGGACCTCATCAAAGGGGATCGCATTTGGTCGTTAGAGACTAGAGAGGTGGGAGCCGTATTCTCCTCGTGAAAAGTTTTTGATCCTTGAGTTTTCCATAATAGTATGTTCCTTTACAAGTTTCACATAAGCTGTATAACTCCCTTCCCCCACCCACCCCCCCCCGTTCTACAACAGGTTTCCGGAGAACTTTTGGGAAAACTCAAAAAAAATTTCCAGAAAAGTTGTAGGAAGTTGCAAAAGTTCGAGAAGATGGTGGGTAAAATGGGGGGGGGGGATGGGCAGGCGGAGGGTACAGAGGAGGAATTACGGAGGAAGGGGTCTTGGTTTTTGCACAAAGAATCCCACGACGCTGCCCTCTGAGGCATCACTGGAAGGCGGCTCCTTTTTGTGGCCCCAAAATAGCTTAGAGGAGCGCGGAGCAATCATATTTCACCCTAAAGAAAAAACTGTTTTCAGTGCTGACTTGTGTTCGGTTCTTCTTTTTGAGGCATGTGTTACATACTTCCTCTTTCATGGTTTTTCATGAGAAAAAGTAGAGCAATTTTTGGATGAAAAAAAAGTTCGGAAAAAGTGCGAGGACGAAGCATGGAAAAGGTGGAGGGCGCGTCCACATTTTTGCAAAGATTCTTTTACCAACGGCAGGACGTGCGCGAGGAATTCAGAGAAATGGGTCGTTTTTTTGTGCCTGAACTAGGGAGGGGGAGGTTGTATTCGCCTGAAGAGGAATGTTTCCGGTCGCTGACTTTTCTCGGTTTTATTGTTTCAGATATGGGATATATACTCCTCTCTTGAGAAAAAATTTCTTGAGAAAAAATGGAGTAGTTTTTGGATGATGAAAAAAATTCAGGAAAAGTGCAAGGGCGAAACACGGAAATAATGTGGAATGGAGGGCGGGGGGAGGCCGAGGGTAAGGGTCGCCGGGGAAAGCAAAAGTCGTTAATCTCGCTAACAACAAGGTTGTCCTCTTCCTCCCCCCTCCCCTCCGCCCCACAGTGAAAGGACTTGCGCTTATGATATCGTCTCCCATTGACATGTGAGGTCTGCGCTTGCCCTTTTTCCCTAGGGACATTCAAGGGAAGTAACCGTGTTATGGAAACAATGGAAAATAATGATTGCTGTCGCTGTGGCACTTCCCATGAAAGCACCATCCATTGATATCGCCACAATCTCCTATCTGTTGTCACTGACGGATATACCTCACTGGAAGGCGGGGCGCGTCATGCAGCACAGCTCTAAGGCTTTCCGAATCCCCTCACCCGCTTTGCTCATAGCCGCCAGCAACACCGCACAGAATTCCCCGTCTGTTGTTGTAGCACATGTACTGGTACTTCCAATTTGTACTGTCGGCAATATTCGCTCGCTAGTTAATGATTCGAAACGGTTATGTACGTAAACGTAGCGAAGTTCTCCCACATACAATGTTCGCCCTAGCCCTTCGAGCTGACACCGACATGCGATTCATCGCCGACACATACCCCTCCCTCGACAAACGCTCGATTGCTCATCAGTCAGACTGGCGGCGCGGTCGAGAACAACCGATACCAGATCGATCATTCACCCTTTTCCACCGAAAAGCTCTCAAACCGTCGACCGCGAAGATTATCGCTGCTGTCATAGCACCTATTGAATGTTAAGGATTTTCCGTTACAGAAGTTATTTCTGACTTTTTTTTCTTATAATCTTTTCGCCAGTTTACGGAACGGGAGGGGGGGGGCATTCCGCACTTTTGCTACTCTCCATCGACATGTTAGGCCACCTAGAAAGCTACTTCATGATCTTACCAGAGTTGACAGGTTTTACTATGTTAGCTCGATGAGCTTGCTTCAGGTTCACCAGAGCTCACAGGTTCCACCAGAGTAAAACTTGTAAACCGGAACAAGTGAAGCATTGAGGCTGTAGAATGCCCCCCCCGTGTCGTCGAACTGCCCGAGCTTTTTTTGGTCAATACAGGTCCCTATTCTGCTAGATTCGGACCTAGTAACGGTTCCTAATTTCTCTATGGAATGCTTGTTTTCAAGAGATGTCTTGCCGTTTACGTAACAGATCTCTTTCACTCGCCATAACAACGAAAGAGGATTAAATGCATTTTGAGCCGTCTCAGATTCACTAGATTAACTACGAAAAGCCGTTTTCGTTTTAAAACATGAATGAAGGCTTTCTGAAGTTGCCACCATGTATGGTTCACGACGGTATCGTTCTATTAGACATCAATATTCAGTCGTTAATACGAGGTCTTTCACCTACCAGCCACCCCTTCCAACCATACCAGGTCGAGTTTTCGTTCATATTTGAGACCATAGTCTGGAGCTTCCTCTGATGGTGAATGGGAGCTCTCAAGCTCTCAGCAATTATTCGTTCCTTGGCACACTTCGGCGACGAGGGGGGGGGGGCATTTTGCACTTTCGCAGCTTTACTGGTTCCGATTTACAAGTCTCACTCTGGTGAAACCTGTGAACTCTTGTGAAGCTGGAGCAAGCTCGTCGAGCCACCATGTTGAAACCTGTCAACTCTTGTAAGCTCACAAAATGGCTTTCTACATGGGTCGACACGTCGAGCAGTCGATGGGAAGTAGCAAAAATGCAAAATGCCCCCCGCCCGTCGCCGAACTGCCCTCGTTCCTTCAACTTTACTTTCGCCGTGGAATTTTTTTATGTAAACTGTAGTTGTAGGACATAGTCAGTAGTGCAAGTGTCCCCGTATTACCTGTCCAGGGCGCTTCCTGTCTTTGTGCGAAGCATTCAGTAATGGATCTTTGTGGCGAGACCAGAGAGGGGGCGGGGGTCCACATCGTTGTGGTTAGCGCGCGTGAAACAGGGAGAAATCAGCTACCACAAAAAATGCTCAAGCCAAGTACGATCCCCCACCGATTAAATACGACCCCTGCAAGGGATTCCCCAACGAGCATACGACGCCCCGTGCCTCTGTTGCTCCACTGAGCATAAAATTCCTCAGGCCGGAGACAATCTTTTCTTCGTTTTTAGCCAGAGCAGTCTCGCGAACACCGCGCTGGGAGGGCAGGAAGCAATTCATTCTTTTCTAGTGGAGCTTCCATGAAGAAGTTTGGGCTTTATGCCGGCGATCGTCCTAACGTTCCCTTGAAGTCCCTCAGGACGCAGTTGTTAGTCTCTGTGGTGCAGCGGTTGTCAAATTATTCGCATTAAGTTTCTGCCTAAGTGACTATCTTGCAGCGAGTCGTAATCTGCGGTTAACCTCATTCGAGATTCAAAATAACTCCCTGCGCTAATATTTTCTTTCGAGTTTTCGTTTAGAAGCTAAGCATGAATCTTAGTGCTGATGCAGAGGATCGCCCTCGCTTCCTCCCGCATTGCTTCCTTGTCTTTTCGCCCGTCTCGCGCATTGTGAGGTCAATGCTTTTAGTTTTCCGAAAAGATAGTGTTATATTACGATGCAACGTCTTACTAGCTTAGATTACAATATAGTAGCTGCGTGCTTCAATGTTCCGAATTTCGATTTCCGATTTAGCTACTCCATTCCTTCTGTTGGCGCATGTAACTGTAAGGTCCAACTTGGTCTGACCTGTGACTTCGGTGAAGTTGCAAGCTGTCGAGCCTCGTAGACCATAGAAATCACAGGCCTCTCGGCAATGACTTGTAGCAGTCTTGCGAGCATTTTAGGCTGGTCGCCAACGAGGAAGTGCGTCAGACTCATTGAGCTTATTCAAAGTGAACGCATTTGATGCGAACGCCTGGGCCTATTGCGTAATTGCATATTTTCATTACCCAGCATTAATTGGTTTGGCTCTGTTCTTTTCTGGACAAGGACAGACAAAATTTTCCTGGTTTCCGGCTTTCGAACGCGCCAGCTAATCATGGGCTTGGTCATTTGCTCATCTCTTGAATAGAGTATATTCAACACGCTTTATGAGCTACTCTTCATTACTTCCTTAAAAATTTCACGCTAGAGAAAGGCGTTTCTTCCTAGGCACTCCATGTTAATCTCCCACTGAGGACTTCGAAACCGATATAGCGAATTCATTTGTGAAAGTAGCAAGTGACGTATAACAAAAACCAGGTATGACGGAGGCTTTAAGAGGTGATCGTAAGGCTGCGTTTATACTTTGCGGCAGCGTAGCGTAGCGTAGCGTAGCGCTTCCAGCGTACGCCAGCGGCAGTGCCGAAGAGAGGATGCATATCGATCTAGCTTCACCAGCGTCACCAGCGGCACGCTGGCGTACGCTAGCGTTTCTCCAGCGTTTCACCAGCGTTTTGCTAGCGCTTGCAGCGCGCTCGGGAGGTGCAGAGCAGCATAGAATAGGGAGAGCTGGAGGGTACACAAACTCATCCGATTGGCGCGTACTCCCCTCCCCTTGAGTCCTCTTACAATGCGCATCGCTTTGCGTCTCCCGACGGCCCCCGGTCTAGTCCTATACGAATGCCATTGCTTTGCGTCGTCGCGACCCACACTAGTCTCCTACAACTGGCACATCGTTCTACGTCTCCGACGCGCATATTGTCTTCTACAAATAACAGGCCATCCGCTTCTCTCACGGCCACATAGTCTCTACTCCCCTGCCGCTGCAAGCGCTAGCAAAACGCTGGTGAAACGCTGGAGAAACGCTGGCGTACGCTAGCGTACGCCAGCGTGCCGCTGGTGACGCTGGTGAAGCTAGATCGATATGCATCCTCTCTTCGGCACTGCCGCTGGCGTACGCTGGAAGCGCTACGCTACGCTGCGCTACGCTACGCTAGCGCTTGCGCAAAAGTCTAAAACGCCAGCCTAAGACTACTCCTTGATCAGCGTATCGGAACAATAATGGACATAGTAGGGACGTGTAATGATAAGTTAGGGTTCTGTGATATTTTTTCTGAGAACTTCCGTCACGTTCCAGGACAAGCCTGCTATGAAATTGACGGTTAAAAAAAAACTTTGTAACAGGCCTGAGCCCGCTGCATGTAGGTATAAAGACGGGGGCGAAGGGGGGGGTAGGACAAAGATGGGGGCCGCGAGAGGGAGGGGGAGGACTTCATCAGAGGTTGTAAAAATGTTAATCATATGTGCCAGCGGATTGCGACAACCCCTATCTTGTACAAACTCTGTGGGATCAATTCCTGTCTTGAGCAGCTTGACCCAAGGTACAGAATCGTTAGGATCGTTAGGGAAATTCTTATGGAGCGTCGGATCCGCTGGACTTTTCGAAGCCAAGTGGAAAATTGTTTGGTTGTTGATTTTTCTCATTTCGCGCCCATTATACCACCCTGCCTCCCCCTTCTCCCTTGGAATGAATATCGCAATTTCACATCAACGCGTAAATCTTTTTCTATTGGCTCTAATATTCGAAACTTTATTCAAAGCATTGGCGGGCGCTGCGAAATTTTGATGTAGCCACTATTTTGCTAATTACGGTCACTACTTTGGCTAGCCGTTTCTTATGAATGACTGGAGAGGATCTGCCCATTCTTCTCGACGCCATTTTTTTCTGTAAATTCTACAATTCTACCATCAGCTCTTTCACGACAGTTGCGACTCGATCCAGGACTCAACTAAAATCCACTGCGCTTCTTGGTGGCGTACATCTTATGGCCCACTGAATGTTAAAGGAATGGTCCGCGATGACCTATGAAGATGTAAAAGACTGGGTGGGAAAGATAGAATGGTCGCAATGGAACAACCTTATGCCAGTTTTGCGGCAAAAACTTGTAAAGTAACGAAGTTACGGGGAAAGTTGCTCCAGTCC
>MU945025.1:0-10261 GCA_036418165.1 Cooperia oncophora | reverse complement strand
TCTATCAAAGCTGCCTTAAAACTCATTTTTTTGGAAGATAAACTCAGTTTTGCGTCAAGAAAACAGCTCAAACCAAATTACTTTTTCCCAACGATTAGCCGAAAAAGCCAAGTTGCGAGAGCTCGTCACGCAAAGATCGATTTCTTTTCTAAGGTATCGATCAATAACCTGACCAAATGGCTCCTCTCTGTCTGCAATGTAGCTTCAACAATACGCTTTCTTATTCATCAATGAACCCATCACCGTAACCCATTGCTCGGAGAACCTACCAGGGAACGGAAACAGCACAGCTTGACCCCCAGATGAGTTGATTTTCTCGGCTAATCGCTTAGCTTGTGTCGATTTTCCACTTCTGTCCAGTCCCTCGAAAAACAAATTTTAAAGGCGCACGCACGAGCCATAGCCTGCCAGTATCCGTTGAATAAAGGAAATACCGGAATTTTTACAGGAAGGTTACAAAGTCGGCTGTCGTCAACAGCATCACAGTACTTCGATGAAATGCACCAGAAGAGCAGAAAATTTTATTTAACACAGTAATTTCGCTAAATTATCGCTAAATCCTTTCCATTCTGCACACTCTACCAGTGGTACATGGTCTTCTGTACAGCCCAGTAGCGATGACATTTCACCAGCCAATTCAGGAACGAATATGCGAAGATGAAACGGAAGATCGTTTTCACCTGAAGAACATCATCCCGGAACGTGTTACAAATTCGAGTTCAGAAGAGAGCCAATGAAACTCACGGTATTTGCGTATACAGGACCAGAGTAGTATTTGTGATGGACCCTCCATATGTTCCGCATAAACTCGTTGTACATAGCACCTGGTGTCTTTTCACGCCGAGCAAACCATGCTGGGAGATCGGCAAGCTTTACGTCGAAGAGCTTGGTGTCCACTAAAATGTGCAGAATCCTGAGATACAACGGGGGTTATCACGCCGATTAAGATTCAAGGAAAAGTTTCTGCTTTGCAATAAAGTTAAGAAGTTGCTGATGGGCTAAGTAGAAAGATGTCTACTATGGAAGAAATCAAGACGCAGTTCGGCCCGGGGGGGGGAGGGAGGAAGGAGGAACAATGCTACTCCGCTAAGCCTGACCATGCCAGGTTGTGACAATGTGACACTTCTTGTAATCAAAGTATCTCACTTGTACGATTGCGTTTACACGTACGCCCAAATGAAACTTTTACGTTTGATCGTGATTTAGCCGAGGGAGATACCTTGAAATGCAAAATGCCCATCCCAAAGCCAAACAGAAATGAAGGGTCGAAAACAGAACTGGCTAAAAGATCCTGTTCTACAAGGCACTGCTTCACGGCAATCACCTTCGATAGGAACAGATAACTCTAAAATCCGATAGGAAGAGCGCACAAGCCAACAAGTTCTTTTCAAAATACTATGGAGTTTACATATAAAATTATAAACTGCTACGAGGGGGAACATTACAAAAGAAGGAAAAAACGACAGTGATACAAAAATGAAAAAAACCTCGATTAAACAAGGGTTTGAGATGATAAAGGCGCTCCTTAGCTATGGGGAAAGGGGATGGGAGGGGGCCATTTTGCACTTTCGCCAGTCTCCCTTTCTTGTTCTTATCACATACACGTTCCATCCTGAAGAGACCTGTAGACCCCTCGCGAGCGAGCGACGTAAAACAGAAAGATTATCTGCCATAAGTAATACAGAATTCTTAGAGGTCTCCACAAGAAGTTCCATACGAAGTCGATCTGCGCCAAACAGTAAAATGCCTGGACAGAATACCCCGAAGACTCCCTCAGAAGTTCCACAAAACCAAGAGATATACCTTAATGAGGAAAGAGTGGCTATCCTTCACCTTCTAAGGTAGTTTCACCTTCATGAACAACCAGCAAGAAATAAAGTAAAAAGCACAGTTAGAAAAGAAATATAAAGTAAAATAAAGTAAAGAATAGTCATAATAAAATAACGAGTAAAAGGGTAGGGAAAGAAAAACGATCCGAAAATCTGTTGAATGAGCAACGCTTCTAAATAATGTTTGAATTTTATAACGTGCTTCTGGTATTACAATAAAAAAATGGGAAATAAAAACAGACTTGACAGATTTCAAGATGTAGCGAACTCACATTTTCCGTAATACCGATGATGGCAGTAAGGACCGTGGATGTTCTTGTTCCATCTTTTGTCGAACAGACCGATTTCGGTTTTATTGAGGACCCTGAAATAATTAATAGTTACCAACAGTGGAGGAGACTGGTGGGTATTCAAGGCTCGGTGCGGTTCTTGCTGCGAAAGGTGAGGGAAGTTCAGCTGCCCTGCAAAAATGCTGGGTCTTTTTTTGGAGACCTATTTTAGTTTTTTGTTAAAGCTACGAGTTCGTATGGACTTCATTGCCACACTCATCCAATTTTTTCATGTTCGACGGGTTTAGTGCTGGAATCAAAGCATAAAGGAACAGTTGCGAGCGAGGAAATAAGGAGCTCTGGCCCGAGAGCAAAGTAGGGGGATGAGGGATTGCTCCGGGATGCGGTGTACCAAACTTCAGCAAATATTGTCGCCAATGAATTTCTTTGCGTTTTTTCGGAAACTTTTAGGAGTTATAACGTGTGGCGACGGCTGTCAATCTTCGGGGCTAGTTGCCCGAAGAACTTAATTAGTGTGAATAGCGCGCAAACTTGAATTCATAAGTTGCCAACAGTAAAGAGAAGTACCGCAGTGTGATTTAGAAGGATGACAATGAAGCGGCCTGACTTGTCGGGCCTCTTATTACACTCAAGGACCAGTGTACCAACAGGTACAGTTCGGCATTTATGTATTTCTTTTCTAGTACCTTCAGTTAGTTCATGGTTAATGAACAGTCTTTACATAGCTGTGACCTGCAAATTCCAATGGAACTGCGTAAAATTTCCCCATCGAATGAGCCACGTTAGAGCGCCTGTTCTTGCTTGCGATGAAATTCGACAGCGATTTGAAGCGATGCGCGATGGAAGTGTCTGCGCCCTATACAGTCGTCATCCTTGCACTTGATAGTCAATGTCAGTGCGGCTGCGTGCGGCGCGGTCGTCCGCACCCGTACTGCACCAATCGTTGAACCAGGAAGTGACATTTAGGCTGCGTTTATTACTTTGCCGCAGCGATAAGCGTAGCGCTTAGCGTAGCGTAGCGTAGCGTAGCGCTTCCAGCGTACGCCAGCGGCAGTGCCGAAGAGAGGATGCATATCGATCTAGCTTCACCAGCGTCACCAGCGGCACGCTGGCGTACGCTAGCGGCACGCTAGCGTACGCCAGCGTTTCTCCAGCGTTTCACCAGCGTTTTGCTAGCGCTTGCAGCGGCAGGGAGTAGAGACTATGTGGCCGTGAGAGACGCGGAATCGATGTGCATTGTAGAGACTATGTGGCCGTCGGAGACGCAGAAGCGATGTGCATTGTAGAGACTATGTGCCCGTCGAAGACGCAGAAGCGATGTGCATTGTAGAGACTATGTGCCCGTCGAAGACGCAGAAGCGATGCGCATTGTAGAGACTAAGGGCGAGTGAGAGACGCGCAATCGATGTGTTTTGTACCCTCCAGCTCTCCCATAGTCTCTACTCCCCTGCCGCTGCAAACGCTAGCAAAACGCTGGTGAAACGCTGGAGAAACGCTGGCGTACGCTAGCGTGCCGCTAGCGTACGCCAGCGTGCCGCTGGTGACGCTGGTGAAGCTAGATCGATATGCATCCTCTCTTCGGCACTGCCGCTGGCGTACGCTGGAAGCGCTACGCTACGCTGCGCTACGCTACGCTACGCTGCCGCAAAGTATAAACGCAGCCTTACTGTATTATATCCTTCGTGTTACTCGTTTTCTATCACTTTTTGTCGCATACGCGTTTCAACGAAAAGGCTGAGAAGGCTTCAAACAGTGTGCACGCTCCTTCTCGCCGACACGCCCCTATCAAGTGCAAGGATGACGACTGTACAATGAACTAAACTACCACTGGTTGAGGCATATCAAAATCCTTCTTCTGCTATGAACCACTACTTTTTGTGTCGGTTTTTATTTTATGTACATACTCGCATGCATGTCAGTCCCTCCACAAAATGTTTTATGTGCTTTAGAAATGGGGTAGCCAAATCAATAGCGCGGATGGCAGCAAACTGTAAGACGAAGTCCGTTAACAAGTACGGCAAAGAGTGGGGAAGCGGGACGGGACACTCCTGCGTGAAAAAATAAATAACTGAAGCTTCTAATACTTTCTAATACAACATAAGGTAACTCACCTATTGTAGAAAAACACTCCAAACCGTTCGATGGCTCGTGAAATCGGGATGAAGATGAGGTCTGGAACCCACGGTCTGAGTTGTGTGCCTGGCGGAGGAGGACGGAACCAAGCCATTCTGCTGTAAAAGGAACTCAGCCAGTGATTTCTTACAACATGATGACATTTCATTCAAGCCCTATTTCGACGCCACCGCGAGATCGAATTCATTCACAAGCTGAAAAGAAACTACATACATCATTCAGATAGCTTTGAGACAGAAATGCCAAGAAATCGAAACGAAGATGGTTTGCAATGAATACAATATTTTCCGTGGAATCATGGCAAGCGAAAATTAGGACGCACTTAATGATTGCCAACTCGAAAAACGTGAACATGAACACGCAGACTTTGGTAAATCTAGCCATGACAACGTATGGCTATTTCGCCCACATACACACGTGAAGGAAGTCGAATAAAAAGTGTGGATTATCTTACTGTTCGGTCACCAAGAAGTGCCAGCAGTAGAAAAAAACGAAACCCGATCAAGCGCGTTACGGAAGTAGTCTTGTATTTCTGTTTCGTACGCGTTAATAAACCAGAGAATTCATAGGACGTGTGCCTCTTTACTAATACTCCTAAGTTCTATTGTACGATTCGTTTCAAAATGTAAACACCATAAAACTTAAAACACTGAACTTAAGAGAAACAAGAACAGGCGGTGCAGCACCGCCTAAACCACCTGCAAACAGACTATCGTTGCGGGACCGCTGTACGAAATTCGCATTAGAGCGCACCAACACCACCTGCCCATCATCTCGTTGGTGGAGCAGTCAACCAAAAATTGAGTGCAACTGAAATCGTTGGACTGAGTTCGTTGGACTGAGTTCCATCTTCAGCAACGTTCTCCCTTAGGGATTACCAGTGAGGGGGTGTATTTGGTCGCACGATGGGCTGAGGTTGTAATTGCCCTTGCGAAAATGTTTCCGGTTGTTGACTTTTATCGGGTCTTCCCGTTTCAGAAAATGACAGGATATCCCTCCAACTTTCAGCAAAAAAACCCTTGCTCGTAGGCAGTTTTGAGTGGGAAAAGTGGAGGAGTTCTGAGGGATGCTACGAAACTCTGTCAGAAACTATATTTTGCTTCTGTTAACTCGTCAGATAAACTGCTGAGTGGTTGACATAACATCACTCAACAGCCTAATTCGAAATCAGAAGAGCTGTAACTGGTGAAAGTAGCGATACATGCTACTAGACAAGAAAAGATAGAGATAAATATCAACTATTTATATCGGAGCCTCGATACATAAAACCGTATGTACCCGTTTTAAAATCAACAACAGTCCTGAGGACATATTCACAAAGTAAATCAACAAGAACGTTAACAATTCTCGATTCTAAACAGCCGAGTTTGGGCCACCCACAGCGCCTCAGCACCCTTCCCTAATCAAAGCTGGGGAGTAGAGCAGAGACGACCAGAGTCGCGGGAGCTACTCAAAATTCAGATTTCTCTGCGCTCGTCTGCATGGCGTTCTATAGCCACTGCAACCCCACAAATCCCAACTTTTCAGTTATAGTTGAAGGCTCATCTATCGCAGCGCCCTCCCCACCCATGGAGCCTCGTCGTCTGCCCTCTAACCTAAGCCTTGATAGGACGAAGGAACGCACAGATACTGCGTGTGGCCTCGTTTAACTACGTCAGCACCTACTTCTGTAATCTAGCAATTAAGAACCTATAACAAAATTCTTGAAATCGTGAAAATCACTGAAAGTGACCGTAGGTTCGCCACTCGAAGAAGCGAAGAATGGAGCACTAGAAGCCTGAAAGTGTAGAGCTTTAGCTGTTGATATAAGAACCTCAATTTTAAGATAAGATTGGAAAGAAGACTTTCTCTATTGTATTGAGGGTTATGTAGAAATGATTGGGGTAAATCTCTACAGGGACATTTGCAGCGCTTTCTGTGCATTGCTTCCAATGCACACAACAATCACTTAATGTGTTTCAAATCAAGCCAACGCCAACTAAATTTTTGATAAGAGAGTATATCGAAGGTAAAGAAGCTACGCTCGGCCTCAGACCAAGCAGGAAATTCTAACATGGGTAGTGAAAAAAAAACTTGGCTCTCTGTGTTGAGAGAGCGGCGCTACCAGTAACACTTACCCCTAATTGAAGTGCCTCTTGAGAGTTCTCATGAAGGAGCTGCCGAGAATCCACGTGTGAAAGACGAGAAATGATCTCGTCCGAATCTTTGAAGCTCAAACCAGCTTCACGTGAGCATTGAAATAGATGAGCTCCTTTATGGACTAGCTGCTTCCGTTCCCATATCCGTTCTCCGACAATTTCAACAGAACGCAGGAAGTGTTCAGGAAAATGCTTCTTGATTGAAGAGAGAAATATTGCAGGTGTTATGGTGCCATAAGCGCCGTATCATCGCTGGAATAAACCTGAAGAAGTGGTTGCTGTTCCGGTCAATAGAATGGATCCCAAGGACTGGGATAAAGCGGGCGGAGTGGCGTGTTGGAACACAACACAGGCACTTCCTATCCTTAGGATTGAAATGTTGCAAAACACGACACCTTCTTCTCCACTAAAACTTCCTCCTCCAGCGCGAGCCCCTTCCCTATGCCATCTACCCTTTTCTCATTTTCTCCCAATCCGACCGCATCTTTTCTCAATTTTTTTGTGAAAAAGCTGCCATCAGGCAGGAGGGGAAGGGTGGCGGCGCACATGAAACTGAAAATCTGAGAAAGTCAACAAGCGGTAACAAAGCCACGTATGACCCCCTCTCTCCAGCAACACGACCCTTCTCGCTGAGCATCCCTAACGTGCGACGTGCTTGGACAAAGTACAATTCCGCCTTCTTCGTTGTAGCGCACCTCCTGTTCACTGTCACCAGGAGAGGTGGAGCAACAGGAGAAGCACATAGTTGTCTGTCCCCGCCCACTCGTTATCGTGGGATGGCCTTCAAGCGGCAATGGGCACAATGGTTTGGGCAGCGGAGCGATTAGTGCCAACGTCTCTGGGGCAGAAGGCTGTGGGTGCGGCCCTCTCTCAGTCGTTCAACCAATGACGTTGGCAGTAACCGCCCGCCCCAGCACTGTCTTTAAGTGAAGGTAACAGTAAATTTCATACACAACCTCTTCCAATCCTTTAGGATTACATCGCTTTTCTGAGTCATGAAGCTTCTTTGTAAACATTATTCGATGAATTTCCCAATATGGTAATGGTCGTCTCTATACTTGATGTTTTCGCTTCCCTTGAAAAAAAAGCACGAGTTCTCTAAGTTACAAATTCGGTAGGTTATAAAAACACTCACATCTTCGTTCTAGCCTCGACTGATAGGACCTAATTAAATAGAGTTTAACATCACATATTGGAACAAAGTCAACGGCATTCATAGAGTTAGGAATGCCGTTCACAACTTTCAAATGCTGCAATAACGTATATAGTAAGGCGCAAATGAAAGTCGCACATCACAAAAAGTAGCAGGAAGATAGGCGACCCAAATGACCTAACTAGACCGCAATACCGCAAAGCAAGTAGGCGACCGTGTCGCGACGCGAACTTATATACACGTAAATGAGAAAACATTCAGCAATCACACACTATTTCTAGTTATGTCGTAAATGAACTGAAAAAACGTATATGTACACCTTACCTTGAAGCTTATCCATGAATTGGGACACGCAATGTCGAAGAAACATCTTCCATTCGCTGAACTGACATTTACCTGAAACTTCAGAGGGTGATATTCCGCTTTATGACGAACGATCATAGTCCTTTGACAGTAACCGTTAGTTAGTTGGTAACGATAACATCGAGAAATGACTGTGCAACTGCTGGCAAAACCAATGTTCCCATTGAGCTAGAGCGAAATTAAGCAACGGTTTTCACCGTTCCCTGACCAGAAAGGTAGTTCCCTACTATCTTACAACTTTGCTGAACTGTTGCACCCTTAATTCGCATCTGGGTATTTTTTGAAGAGAAATAATAACTGAAAGGAACCAGATATAATTCACAAAGAAGCAACATGTGCTCCACGGAGGTTCACCTAAAAATACCACCCTTCACCTGTGTAATTGCATGCGCCGCGCGGGTACCGTAAGCTCACGCTCAATTTTTCTGCGATGTTCCACATACCTAACCCATGCAGTTTGAGCTGGATGGCTGACGAGAGAGCAATGATGATGGACGGAGTGGACCATAATGCGTAGGACCAAGCACGCCTCCGTGCATTTAATCGTAACAGTTGGTATTAGTCTGATTGAAAGTACTCGTACGGCGTGAGTGACAGTAATTAATTAGTTCGTATGCAATTGGAAGTCTTAAAAGGTACGGTATCCGGCGATCAGATATCGAAGTTGAAATATTCCGTGCGGGAGGACAGAGTGGTCCACGGGACTACATTGAACCGGTTTCGCGGACAAAAATATTCTAGGGAGGGGCGCTATAGCGCAATATAGGTTCAGTGGTTCATCTTTTTTTCCAGTGACTCCGCCTCCAGACCCCGCCTCCAATGCCCGGCTTTCAGTGTAAAACGAGATTGCAAGAAGAAAAAGCATGAAAATCGTCACCTGTGCGGTTGCAGAGTTTTTGTCGGGGAGTTAGCTGCGCGTATGAAGGCGTAGTGTGGGAGATAGAGATAACTGGGAACGTACAAACTTTTATCAAAATGGGGTTCTATCTAGCGCAGGTGGCATGTTTTTTGTGCTTTTTTCTTCACTGTCAAGTTACCCAACCCCTTGTCGTCTATATGGAACCCCCTTATCCACTATCTGAGATGGCAAATAAAGGTGAACAATGAACGCCTAGAGACAATACCCTATCAAGAGATCTCAAAACTGAGTCAGAGGCTGAAGTGGCGCAGTTACAAGTGGCACGCTTATCACGCGCGCAGTCTGAGGTAGAATCTTTGCCGCATTCCACGAAGGCATTGTTCAATGGCGAAGACTTCATCTTTTTTATTATGAACATTGTTCCTCAAGCCGTTTGAGGCAGTGGGGGAATCACAGGTTTGAGCTCTACCTTAGCTATGACCTGTAAGTTTACTATATGAGAAGGATTAATTCGGAGCTACGCGATAGCGGAGTGCAGTGGGGTAAAGCTTACCAAGGTTATAAGCTACAGCAATAGATATGGGCGCATCTTGGCTGTGGGGAAGAAGATTCAAAGGCAATTGGCAGGATAAATCCCCAAGACGTGTAGGAAGAATAGGAGCAGGAGAGAATTGGCCGCCCCAGGCGCTGCGTGGCGCCCATTCCGAAGAAAGCATCCTTATAGCGCCCTATCAAGCTGCAACATACTACCTGGACGCCTACCACGCCCGTCCGCCCACAAATGTCCGACCGATGCCGATGCTCGTATCTCTTCACCATGAAGCGATGGGGTTAATAAGAAGCGGCCGCAGTGCTACATGATATATGAGCACATGCATCGAGCCGTATCTACCGTAGCGGTTATTGGCACGATGCCAACGGGAAACTCGTCCAAAATTGCTTTCTGAGTCGTGTAGAACAAAGGCTTTTTGCAGGTTTTTGACCGTTTCACTTCGTTTTTCCCCATTTTCCCATTGCTATATAGCATCCCTGCTACCATTTTAGACCAAGTACCAAATTATCGTGTCTTGTGCCTTTGAATGTATCCGTAAGCAGCATTGAGCATAGAGATTGCTGTAACAATTCGTTAAAGGCAGTTGGCACGATAATCCGGTATTCGGCCTAAAATGCTAGCAGGGCGCTATATAGTGGGAAATGGCGAAAAAACGAAGTGAAACGGTCAAAAACCTGCGAAGAAAAGCCTTCGTCTCTCATGACTCAAAAGCAATTTCGGACGAATTTCCCGTAGACATCTTGCCGGTAGGTACAGCTGCATGTATGTACCCATATACACTCGATATCCCTGAGATGAGGTAGGCGTGGCTGCTTACTTCAACCAAACGTGGCGGTGACTGTGGTTTTGGTGAGATATTTCATTTTAAGACAATTGTGGTCACTTCTTTGCCCAATATAGAACAGGATGCTAGTTGTCTCAAGTTGAAATATCCCACGAATAA
>MU945022.1:0-13667 GCA_036418165.1 Cooperia oncophora | reverse complement strand
TCATTCGTCATCACATATGGTGGATTAGGGGTTTGCACACAGACGACAAAGTGCTGAGTAAGTCGATAATGAAGAAAAAAAGCAGAAAAAACATGCCAACTGTCCCAGATAGAATCTCGGTACCAGTTTTGATACCAGTTTGTACGTGCCCAATTAACTCCATCTCCAACACTACGCCCCCATCCGCACAGCTGATTCCCCGATAAGAACTCTACGACCGTACAAGTGACGATTTTCATGCTTTTTCGTCCTGCAGCTTCGTTTTCACTGAAAGGCGGGCCTTGAAGGCGGAGTCTGGAGGCGGAGTCACTGGAAAAAGGAGGCGTCACTGAACCTATATTGCGCTATAGCGCCCCTCCCTTATTTTTTGCCGCGAAGACCGGTACAGTGTTGTTCGTCGTGGACCGCAGTAACCTCCCAAAGCTACACTCTCTGCTTCTATACCTCGCCTTTAACCACTCGCTCATTACTCATGTTTTCAGTCTGAGGTAGCGTGTCCTATGGATGCATCGAGTTATCTTTGATTATCACAAGGATGCGAAGCTATGGGCAAAACTTTTGGCCCCAGTCCGGACTGTAAGTTGCACTTCGCGATTTCTGGGCGAGTGCGCTATTTGCTACGCATCATGAGAATAAAGTGGTGACCAGAATCTAGATCAGGTCGTATTTTCAAGGATGCTTTACAAACTGGGGGAGTTCAGTATATCAGTGGAGGGGCATCGGGCGTAACCCAGCATCCTTAGCCAGTTGGCTCGACATGGCACTTTGGCGTCAAATCTTGAGGAGGGGAGGGGGGGGGAGAGAGGAGAGAGAGAAGCGGAGCGCTCTCGCTCTCATCTGATTGTGGAATTTTTGCAAAAGACAGGTGAAGTCAGACAGTTAAAGATGGGCTCTGCCAATAGTATGAAACTCAAGGTCTAAGGATACTATGTTCCGGTCAACTATCCAGGCAATGCTGGATTCCGCAACGGTGGCTCTTTCGGCTGTCTTGACCCACATTGCAAACCAATGTTAAAGGAGCTGGAAAGACGCGATGGTCAGAATGTTGGGCTGCCCTTGTCTCACAAGCATCTTGGCGGAGGCACATGTGCCCCAGGATCATATCCGGCATGTACAATTGTAATCATTAAATCAAAGAATAAGGCTCTTCGCCGTCAACTTAGCCCCGTCCTGGGATTGCGGCACGCCTATCCCAGTTCCAAGTCCAGATCGACGTGACTCATTGAATGCTAGGCGGGCCTACGACAGTGAGCTTGTGGGCGACAACGATGTTCTGACTCAATGTTCTTATTCTTCACCAGACGGAATCTGGCCACCACTCCCGCTCGCGGGCGAAGAGAAGGGTTTATTAACGCTTGGCGGAGCGTTCCGGAAGATTGAACCCAGGAGCAGTGCGAGTGGCTAATGCGGCCACTTGTCCACCATACCGCCCGCCTAAAATTCATACATAGTCGTTCCTAGTCATAATTTGTACAAATAATCTTTATTAAGCATTAGTAAATGAATCTCTATGGAGTCTTCTTGAGGTCTGAGCTGTAGGTAGTCGCCATTTTCTTCCAATGTCAATGGATTGTTGAATCGAAGCTGAAGTTCGTCAGCTTCTACAATATCATTTCCCATAAGTCGAATCACGAGCATAGCCGTGGCGAAATGGCCTAAAAGGTACTTTTAAAACAATTAAAGAAGTGTCAAGGAAATATTTAGCTAAAGGTAGTTGCGGGACAGAAAAATGGTGAATATCTAATTGAAGACTTTGAAAATGACTGGCAAGAAAAAGCGAAACTGACGTGAATAAGCGAGCTACTCTTCCCCCTCCTCACCTCCTTCTGCCACCTTCAAACCTCACAAACGAATTTTCGGACTTTTCGGCAAAGAACTCACTTATCAAAGCGATAAAGTCGGCCGTTTGATGCACTTTCCAGGCGAACGACAAGTCGTCGCCGGTTCCGCGATAATCGAGTTGAGTGAGAATCTCGACGAATCGCACCACTGACAGAATAAGCAACGCCGTCTGGCTGAGTGGATGTGTGCTCAGTTTTTCCGAACATAGAATCTGAATTTACATAACAATCATCGCGAGGAATCAAATTTCCCCTAGAAGTGCCATTCTTGAAAACAGCGCTAGATACAAAAAAAGAACCACGTTATATGACTACAAAGGCAGTTACGCGAAGTCTATACAAAAAGGTAATCAATAAAGAACAATTCGAAGGCATATTCCGCGGTAATTAGATGGGCGGAGTCTCACAAGTATTCCTCCTTACCTTCACGCCTCTCTATTGTATTTCGAGGAAAGGACCACCGAACAAGGTACGGCATCTAAGATAAAGTCAAATCAGAGGAGGTCGTACTTGGTGACTGTGAAGGGAGGGGGTTCTATTTGGCAGCGGACAGCGGTTTTAGATAAAGCAGTGGTATGGCTGGCGGTATGGCGCATCAGTTGTTCGCTGCTTTCACCAGCAAGCTCCCCAAGGAAAGAAATTAGTGTGTTTGAAGTGGCTCTCACTTGCTGACGACGACGACCGCCGTCGCGAGTCTGAACGCAGCCTTAACGATGCCTCATATCCCCTATGACAGTCCTTTTCACTACTGGAATTTTCCTGAGAGCGAAAGTAATATAGCGATAGAAGAGATGGTCAGACGGTTAAACCCCGCCCTGGCTCCCACCCAGATCAACCAAACCTTTCGTCTTACAGGGTCGGTCGACGGGCACTCAGACTTTTCTAGGCGCAGGGTTAACCATGGGGGCGTAACTGGCCGTTGTAGAGAGGGAGTCGCACTTTGCCACAAGAAAATTTTTTCGGATTGTTGGACGGAGCTGGGTACCCCTGTTCCGTTCGACGGCTCAATTCTGGAAGAATCCCATAATATGGCAAGTAGTATAAGAGAGAAAATAAAAAGAGGGAGCCTCGCGAGCGATGGGCGATAAAGGAAGTCTGGTGAGGGGATTGCACCCCACGAAATTGCCACAATGTGGAGGTGTTCCTTGTCTGGCAGGGTACTGACGTCTACCGCTGATTTTTGAATGCCTCCACGATTTTAAAGGGAAGTAGAATGCATGGCGCCTCTCGAAAAGAGATTGGCTGAAGCTAAGGTTCTACACTGTGGGAGATATACTAATCAATGGGCATGAACTTGAAATAGGCGTTACCCGTTAAACATATTGCACCATTGAAGGCGTCTTCCTTTGATCTTCAAAATCTCCACAAATTCACAGCAGGTACATATAGACTGTTCTACAGAGTTACCAGGGATTTGGTTCCAGCGACTTCCAAGAAATCGAAAAGGAAAAGCCATTGAACAAGAACAACTTCCAGAAATATTCCGCGGCAATCAGACGAGCGGAGCCTCATAATTATTGTCAGCCTATAACACCTGTTGGCGCACCTACGCCTCTTTACTGTACTGCGAGGAAAGGGCCACTCAATGTGGCGGAATCAGGGCACATCATGGTTGGGGATCAGAGGGGGCAGGGGGAGGCGTATCTGGCCGCTGGGAGAGGGGGATCGTGTTCGGGCTCAGAAAAATTAATTTTGATAGTTGATTTTTCTTGTTTCACGGACATTGTAAAAGGGGGAGGGGATCGTATTCGCTCGTTGTTGGAAAGAGGAGGTGAGTCGTACTTGCCTTCTGGGAGAGGTTGCTGACTTTCCGAGGTTTTTCCTGTTTCATGCGTACTATATAATCCCCCCCCCACTCGACAGAACCAGGGAGTCGTACCAACTCTGTAAAAAAAGGGGTCGTACGGACTCGACCAAAATTCCCAACCAATGATGTACCCTGGGCAGAATGGATTACCCATTTCTCCAGCTGATGATCGCGGAACTTGTCTCTTAGGATCTGCTCTTTTTTCCGAAATAATGGACAGGAACTGGAAAACAGCTGAAAAATGGGACGCAAAGAGTGTAAGGAGAAGCGTAATAAAGAACCTGATAAAGGGGAAAGATGATAAGTCCAATGGCTAAGGCCATATGGTAAAGCGCCATGTAGACGACGACCATCGGGTGAAGGTCAGTCGATGTTCGGAAGAAAAGAATAGCCTGCACCAACACAGTGAGCCCACATAGAGCCATTAGTACACCGAGCCACTGAAAGCAGCACCTTCTCTGGAAATTTCGGAGAGAGAGTGATAGAAAATAAAACTAACCCTTATGGGAGGCTCCAGCCTCCGATTACCAGTGACCTCGGTCTTAGCCATAGTTGTTATTCGCATTGAACATGCACATAGAACACAGGAAAGAATCAGCACAGAAAAGTCCAACAACATCTGGATGAAATGGATTATCGCTTCTGCAAAGATCACTATATTAAGGAGGTGCAGAAGAAGGAAAGCGAAAGTAACGAACCTGTCTTAGTCACCTCCAAGAAACAGCGACCAAGTTCCGGGGGAAGAATAACTCGCAAAGCTGATCGCCAAAGTAGCCATTCCACGAGAGATACAAATATGAGATCAGTTGAAAGATCGTCGAATTTAGTGAATACAACGATAAAACAATGCTGAAAGGTTCAATTTTCTAGGCAAAATCTGACCCTATAAAAGTCAGCACGAAGGTTTTTTTTGGGCGGCTACAGGTAGCCTGCCACGAATGGGCACCGCGACAGACGTCGAAGAGCGGTCGCGCTTTCCCCTTAGCCAGCTGGGTAGCGATCAGATGAAAACAGCACAAATGGCAAAGGTTGCCTTGACCAACGGACTTACAATTAGAGCATGGGTAGCAGTGTGGACAGCAAGACTGGACCACGCATAATTGTATCTCTCACGGGGACATGGTTATTTCAGTCATTCCTCTCCAACGGCCCCAGCTTCTTGAGGACGGTCCCAAAGCGCCACGTCACAGGCTTTCACCTTAATCCTGTAACGAATTTTCCAAGGCCAAGTTTTTCTGCCTGGTCTCCCTTGATTGAAGGCACCTTTATCTCAAACTCTCGCCTCAGTACTCCCACACGCCCACAGAAATATCTCGTTCTCCATGTGGCCTCAAGTGTTCAACTTCGTGGCTTATTTAGGGGTTTTCAGACGGCTTCGGCTGCTGGGCCTCCAAGGTATCAACTTTCGCTTTTCAATTTACTGGTTCTTCAGACAGCTTCGGCTGCCTTTATCCATCCGCCAATTTGTATATTTGGACCTCCTCCCCCACCCGTGATATTTAGTCGCGGAATTTGCCCCAAAAAAGCAGGTGCAAGTAGAAGTTCAGGCGCTGTTCGGCATGGAAGGGGCCATTTGCACTTTTGCCACTTATTTTTGTCCTCGGTTCATAGTTAGCCTTAATAGGTTCATTTTGGTAAAGACTTGTAAACTCTTCTAAAGGTGCGCAATGGTACAAGGGAGAAACATTGGTTACAATAATTCACAGACCCTCACGAGATATGACCTGTTCAGCTTTCGCTAGCTGCCATTTTGGTGACCCCACTGAACTCCTGAACAGCGTTCGGAGGCGAAACGCCTTATCCGCATCCCCGTACAGCGGCTTAGCCTGTGATTTGGAAAGAACCCTTGGAAGATCGTTCAAAGACGCTCTTTCTTGGATAAATTGAGCCACTACCTCTCAGCTAACTTTAACAGGTTTCGTGAACAATACCCAAGGTTTCAGCAATGACATAAATAGATCAAAAAGCTGGTCGATAGCGAGAATGTGGAAAAAACGTAGTGAAACTCTCACCATGCGGGAACAGCAATAGGAGCGAATTTTGATGTCGAAGCGGCCATCGCAAAGATGGCAGTGAGAGCGGTCAGGAAAAGGAGTTTTTTGTTCAGCTCCATGGAAAAGCCTGAAACCCTCGATAGAGAATACCGAGCGGTTACCTTCCTTTCAGTTGACTTACCTGTAGAATAGCTTTTTCCATATCGTGTAGACGTCAAGGGATATTGTACTGCAAGAAAGCACCAGGAATATGGCCGCTATTATCATAAAAAATCGGTTGTCTTCTCATCCAGTGACACTCGTCGGTTTGTCGAGTGCTAAAAAATAGCTTGAATGTCGACAAGACGTCCGTAAGGTTAAAGGCTTAGTCTGTGCTGGTCGTGTGGGCGGGGACCAGACCGGTAGAATTGCTGCCTTTCTTCATTGATGCTACTGCCTTTTCTCCTATAGTCAAGAGATGGAGTGCGTCAATGATTAAGATACGATGATAGGCTTGACCCCGCCCTCTTCAACCAGCATGGACTTAGCATGTATAGGTGTTCAGAAAAGGCTGAACGACGTGTACCATAGACAGGAGTTGAACAAGCGTTGCTGTCACCACACCGACATTACATAGGGAGATCGCTACTCCAGACGCTTGCCAGTAAGCTGATGATTTCGAGAGCACCCCGATGAAAGTCGCCGGGATGATGCCCACCACCTCGCCAACAAAAAAATTACCCAATGCCGATAACCGGCCGATACTATAGGAGGCGGTCACCAAGCTTCAAGTTCAACCGAGGGCATTACAAATATGGTCCGTAGAGACACTGTAGTCGAAGCCAGAGGGTTAAAAGACTGATGGCATTCAGCCAGTGGAAGACGGCTAGCGCCAGCGTGAGAGCTACGCTAGAAGTTTTGCTACCCTGGCGGAAAGGGACAGAACGCCAGAGCACACCTGAGAAGCGGACGATCAAAGGTCAGTCTACGTTAGGGGGGCGCGAGATACTCCGTATGTAACTCATTTGGCTATTTTCTCATTGGTTCTATCCCTCTGAATCGTCAAAAAGAGGAAGGCACAAAAGTTGGCTGTCTCCGCCCATTTTTCTCTCGAAAGCACTTGACAATTAGATTACCTAAAGTTAACTGAACACAGATCCAGGCCGGCTCATCAAGTGTATAGTTGGCAAATAGGGCCCGTAGACGATCCTGTCCAGCTAATTTGAAAAACTCGCAGAAATAACAGGCAAAACGAATCACGCCAAGCACAACCAATGCCGTTCCCATGCCAAGAAGCTTCACTGAAGGCGTCTGAAGCATACACATTATTCTTTTGCAAACAGATTCCCTCATTATGGCTTGTTCTTATAAAGGATCAGGCCTTGAAAAAAGGGATACCTGACTATAGGAGCTGGCAGCAGATAAATAAAAATGCTGATAAATAATATATGAGGAGAGCAAGACTGCAATCACACATAATAGAGCATCCATACTGTTATACAGTTTTAGATATGAGATCTGAAAGATGGTCTCAGTTAGTGTGGAGAATTCTCTGTGCAGGTCCTCTAATTCTCTGCCCGAAGTTTTAGGAGTTGATGTAAGCTCATGGTAGTTTTGGTTGGACTACAGTCCCAGCTTAGGCCTGATTTTCAATAGGCTATTCAAACTTACTTTGTGGGCGCAGTACAAGACTATAAATCTTTATCAGAACCGTTCCTACATTAACTAACTGGGTCCGGTGTACTGCGACTAAAAGTCAATGACAAGCGGGCTGTGTGCATAGGCTGTCCACGACCCCACGGGATCAAGGAAGCCAACTGTAAGGAGGGCCAAAAAAAAAAAGTCACTTTTCTTCATGACTTTCGAGGCGCTATAAGTTACACTTTATTGAAATTCTGATCGGACATTTTTACCACCATATTAAAGAGCATATTATCGCGAGAGGGTGCCGTGAGAATCAGCGAGGCTGGTCGAATTCTGCCGCCACCTGGTAGAACCGCCTATTTGAAACTCCGCCAAACTGGGGCGGAGAGTTTGCTCAACGCTCTTCAACTCCAATGGGCACCCAATGCTGTAGCAGTACAAAGTTCAAGAAGGTACGGGCGACACATGTGGGGAGGATATTCTTCTCGAGTTGCTCGATGTAACCACCAGCGCTCATCTTCAGTCCGTTTCCACGGAGAAAATATCGGTTTCCCTTTGAGGCACGTCCGGTCCAAACCACCAATCGCGCCTCTGTTCGCGACTACGGTGGAGATGTTGTTTTCAGGCGTTGCGACGTTGTCGGAGTCTTGCGCTCGATGTTGGAGGTCATCCAGCATCAGAGTACTGTGTCTCCAGCCAGCTGGGACCGTTGGGCGACTCGATAGAAAAGTTTCGCAGCTGTCTTGGAAGGTACACGAATATTAAAGTCTTCTCCGTTTTCAGGCTGCTACTTGGAGATGACTTCATATTTTGGTGTACATGAAGGTGATGGCGCAAGGGCCAGCTCCTGATTATCGAGGAACATCTTGGGTATCTTTTGCCCTGGTACTCAATCCACGTCTTCTCTCCAGCGAAACTTTTGTCCGAATATGGGTGACTGCCCGGTCTAAGTTTTTGTCCCCCCCCCTGTATATGCCCCACTGAGAATAGCGGTGTGTCTCAACTAGGTACTATCTCGCCTTTCGTCGTCTGGTCTCTCTTCCGAGCACAATGTGCTTTCTCACCAGTAAGGGATCACTGTACTGCCCGCAAATTGCTGGAAAAGAGGACGGCTACCCATTACAGGGATGTCCTGAGCAATTTCCTTGAAAACTCATTGGCAAGCTGGGTTCTCTGAAGTTGTGAGAATCGCTCGCCAGGGGCAGGCAGCTTCCTTGCGTTGGGGTTGAGCAGGAGGGGCGGTTCCTACGGGTTGCTGGAGTGAAGAGCAGCGGTTTGTTTGCCGTGCGATGGAGTAATATGTTTTCGCCTGTTGACGTGTTTCTCAGTTCCCACTAATAATCTCCGCTTTCTAACGAAAAAGTGGGGGGGATTTGGGAAAAAAAAATTTGGGAAAGTAGGTAGGAAACCAGGTAGATCCAAAAAGATAGTAGCGTGAGACGGGGAGGAGCGGATTCGGACGAACCAGAGGGGGAAATTTCTGAGAAGGTGTTTTACAAAAATTTCCCCCAAATGCAGGATGTGCCTTAGTTGCTTGGCATCTACAAATCCAGACCTAGGCACCCACACACTTATTGTCGTCGGCGAGCGGGCTTGTGTCTTTCTGAGGGCGAGGCAGTTCTTCAACGCTCTCATCTCTGATCACAAGGGCTAGTCAGCAGACTGTGAGCATGGGCTTATTTTATGAAGAAGTCCGTTCTAAAAACAAACCGTTGTTGCAGCAGGCACCATGGTACCGTTCAAAGCCGACAAAATGCGAAGATTCCAGAAATCAGCCACCATCGCATTAACGACAACACAAAAGCAGAGCAACTGCAGCATCAGGGAGAAGATCTCGGATGCCCATGAACTCTGAAATGCAGTCTGAGTTGGAACAATCCATGGGAGAAGCTGAGCAACTCACAATCATAAGTAACCGGGATGCGCCTGCAAAGACCACAATGGTGGTGATCCAGTGGGTATTGATGTAAAGATCCAAAAGTGATGATTTTTCCGCATTTTGCAAAGATGCCACAAAAGCATTCATAAATCCGAAGAAGCCGATAACCAGCTGCAACACCTGAGACGCGTTCCGATGATATCATCTGCGGGATCTTCTGAAAACTGTTGGGTCAGCTGGGACAACAAAAACATTACACTTGTGCACGGAAAATAACGACATACAGGCACAGGGAGTCTTCAGAATCTTCTGAATTATCAAATCCTTCGTCTATCTATTTATCTAATGCGCACTACAAGAGTACGCAGGCCAGAAACTGCCATATAAATGAAAAAATAAACTAAGGTATCGAATATAAACCGGGATAGAAGTTGCGCTTTGGGTGTCGTTTATTCCCCATTCATTAACTTTTTTGAGGAGGAGGTGGTGTAGTGGCAAGTGGTACGCTTACCACGGCGGCGGTCCGGAACTCAAATACCGGATCGGCCCCGCAAAGAGCAACAAAACCTTTTACCGACCCCCCCCCCAGAGTCGATAAACTGGTGAAAGATTCGTCTGGGAGGATGGGAATACTGACTCGCAAACCCTTTACTCCCTCCTATGAGAGCAGGACCGCGCAATCCGCCTCGGTTAACTAGGGTGCCTCAAACGAAGTCAAAAGAAAGTCAAAAAAAGGAAAAAAGATGAGAGAAGAACTCAAAAAAGGTGTGATATTCCCGCGAAAACCGCCTACTTTCCTTAAGAAGTCATAAAAACAAATGAAAAGATATAAAGACGCAGGCGCTCTCGCCGGCTGACGCCGGCGCGGCTCCTTCTGATACGGCCCGGCTGCGCCGGGCGGGCGCGGCTTCGCCGCGCGTACCTTCTCTCACATATTTCTAGACTCAACTGATATCCGCCTTTTGTTCTGTACTCTACTTTTCTCCGGTGTCTGAAGTACTCTTGAGCTGTTTTACAAATTCTTCGTCTGACTCCGCCCACCTCAGAGCAGACCCGCCCTCAATTTTGTGTCCCGCACTCTTCACAGGCGACCCCCTGCTGACCTTAATCCACTTTTTTCCGGTGTCTGATGTGTTCTGGAACCGTTCTGCAGCAGAGTTTTTGTCTGGCTCCGCCCACTCGGGCTGGCCCCGCCCCCAACAATCCTCACCGGCGACCCTCTGCTGACCTTAATTCAAGTTTTTTTTCCGGTCTTCGGAGTGCTCTGGAACCGTTTTACAGACCTTTTGTCTGGCTCCGCCCACCTCGGAGCAGGCTCCGCCCACAATGTTTTTGCCCCACAGTCCTCACCGGCGACCTTTGCCGACCTTGACGCACGTTTTTCCGGTCTTTGCAGTGCTCTGGAACCGAGCTACAAACTTTTAAAGTGAGTATCCTGCGGTTTAGGGCAAGCTCCGCCCACTGTGGGCGGATCTCAACACACTTTGGGCATGCCCAATACTCGCCAGATATTTACATTCTGCACTGAGCTTTTTGCGGACTTCTGAACACTCTCGCGAACCGAGTTACTGAGTTTTATGCGAAGCACCGCCCACCTTGAGTACGCCCCGCCCATTTTGGATGTGTCTGCCACAGTTAGTCTGGCGACTCCTTACTAACCTTATTCCCTTGTTTCACCATCTTAGGCTGCTCCGGAAGCGAATTATGAACATTTTTCTGTGAAACCCAAAATTTCAGCGAGTGCCCCGCCCACTGTGGGCGGGGCTTCGCATAGGTCAAGTGTGCTTTTTATTTCTTGTCCCATGCTCTACCCATCCCCACCTTGACCCGACCTCTCCAAGTCGTTCTTCAGGTCGAACCGAATTTCCGGACAGACAAACAAACTTACAAACAAACTTACAAACAAACTTACAAACAAACTTACAAACAAACTTACAAACAAACTTACAAACAAACAGACGAAGCGAATTATATATATATATGGGGTGATAGGAGAGCGTGATACCGTGCGAGTGGCCCGCGGTCCATCCTCGACTTCTGTGCGGGTCAGCCAAACCTGCTACACTCCCTCTCCCTCATAGAGCAGTGAATTGGTACCAGATCCGTCTGGGAGGATAAAAAGCACTTACGCACTGGGTGTTCCCGAAGTCGGTTTGAAGGCAAAACCCGCGACCAGTTGCCATCGCAGATAGTAGATTAGGGAGTTCGGATATAAAGGACAAAATGACTGAGTTTACTCGATACTTCTTATCCGCCCACGATAAGAACCCTACGACCGTACAAGTGACGATTTTCATGCTTTTTCGTCCTGCAGCTTCGTTTTTCACTGAAAGGCGGGCCTTGAAGGCGGAGTCTGGAGGCGGAGTCACTGGAAAAAGGAGGCGTCACTGAACCTATATTGCGCTATAGCCCTTGCAATTTTTTGCCGCGAAACCGGTACAAGGTTGTTCGTCGCGGACCACACTACCCTCTCGACGCCACATTTTAACTTCTATACCTGATCGCGGACCGAGCCCTTAAAGTCAGCCCGCACCCAATAAACCACTACCATTGTTATCGAAGTAAAATGTAAAAGTAAAATGCATGTCGCATTCTATGTCTCCAGGAGTAACGAAGTATATTCCTTTCTCATGCAATGTCGACTTGCAGAATTAAAAGAAGAGAGAATGTGAAAACTTCGGAATCAAGAAGGAACCAAATCAATCCCGTGCCACCTCTGGCTTTTTTTACCCTTTTCCATATGGGTATGCACAGTCGTCACTGAGAAGTGGCCTTGTCCTCCGTCACAAGGAGTTTGAACTGTACCGTTAAGTAATCGATGAACGTTTCCAAAGCACCGTACTCTTTGGAAGGGGAGAGAATTTGCGAAGAGGAAAGAAAATTGAACAAAGTAAACGCGAGAAAAAAGAACGCAAGAGTGAATTTAGCGTCATCTTTTTGTTCAGTTCCACCCCTTATTTGAAAGCAGCGGCTAAGTGCATGTGTTCTGATTGCGTAAAGGTGGCACTTATCGATGTAGTCTAAAAACGCGTTGACCATGAGGATGCTGGTTCTGCTAGAAAGCGCTGGAGGTTCTCAAGTGCCTCTCTAATGCACTTTCAGCAAAGGAACACCATAAACACAAGGGGAAACTATTGCAATCTAGGAACAGAATTTTGAAACCACAGATGGCTCGATCAGGTTTGGTGTAGGTGGGCCAGACGAAGGGCACTGTTCTGGCCGGCGGGTGAATTTTTGTATTTTTTTGCTGAATACCACTCCCCTCTCTACTCAAAACTTTCCCTTCAGAACCCCTCCCCTCGCTTCCCATCCTACCTACCATCTCCCTGAGCTCTTCCTGCCCCCCTTTCTACCTCATCCCGGGAGATGTCCACAGTTTCTCCCCGAAAAGCTCATGAAGCAGTTGAAGGGGGGAAAGATATAGCGCCAGCGAATCATGGCCCGTACATGTATGGGTGAATTCAGAGCAGTCTATGTGGGCTAATGCCGTTTGGACTTCAGAAATTTGGGCTCCGAGCTCATTTCTAAAAAAGGGAAAGATCGCCAAATCCGCTAAAAACTTGTATAGGGCAAATCAACCTCCTGATCACGAATATGACATTCATTTTGGCGCTGGCGCTAATGGATGACACTACGGTTACCTGCGCTCTGCTAAGGCTGAGCCCAGGAGGTAATCGTAGTGTCCTCTCTTGGCGCCAGCGCCAAGAATGAGTGTCATACTCGTAATCAGGATGTTGAATTACCCCTATATACAAGTTTTTAGTGGATTTGGTGGCTTAGGCAATTTGAAAATGAGCTCGGAGCCGAAATTTCTGGAGTCCAAACGGCATTAGCCGCCTATGTGAGGGAGTCAGCTGCAGCTGGAGCTATGTGTTACCGTATAGCAATACCACAGAAGAAAAATATGAAGCACAGTGCCAAAGATAAGCCTTATCGGTGTTTCTAGCAGAAAAACAGAAGGCAGAGGCATATCAGCAGTTACCAACACTTTTTTCCTCGGGTAAAAATCGTTATTAACAGGAGCGCCAACAGACAATCAACTCTCCTGAACGGTAAGTTACTCACCGCCTAGGAGAACACTAATCCGATAGAGAAAATACAAAATTATATATTCTCTTAAAAAAGACAATATGATGCAATAGAGTGATGTACGCAGGATGAATTGTAAAAGCAAAATACAAAAAAAAATCAAAGTAAACTGAAACAAAATATTATAAGTAAATAGTAAATATCACGTCGAATAATGGTCACTCTCAAAGTCTCAGGATATCCAGTCCTGTAGTGTAATTTGGCCCAAGAGTTATCCGTGCACCGGGTATCAAGGCACGTCCTACCGCTGGAGAAAATTTCTGGAACGTGCGACACCCCTCCTTCCAAGTTTCGTTGTCTAATACGACCCCCTTCCTGCTCAACGTCGAAACTTCCCCTAGGAGTTTTCCGAATATTTCCACAATTCTTCAGTTCCTTTACCCAAGGTATTCCTGTTGAGCGGGGGCGAGAGGAGATATACAGCACATGCGAAG